>WNNJ02001849.1:0-162013 GCA_012934845.2 Pomphorhynchus laevis
TGCGTATTTAACATTCGATCGCACATTAATTGTCCGATCCAATAATGTTCACGTTTCTTTCGGATCGCTACATCAAGCAGATCACCCTCGATAATGGTTGTTTTTACGGTATGATTCGGATATTGTGCACAGTGTTCGACAACTCCATCAGTGTTGAAGGTCAATCCTCTGGTAGATTCTTCCTTTTGATTTTGCTGTTCAGGTTTTTGACGTAATTTGTTTTGAACGTCTGCTCTCCTATTCGTTAATCTATCCTTAAGTGCTCGACCGGTTTCTCCGACGTACTGCAACTTGCAGTCAGTACATTCTGCCTGGTAAATTTACCTTCCGTCCGGTAGTTAAAGTTGCCTTTTATTTTGTAGGTCATGTCGGTGAAGGAGCTATTAAAGAATTTGGTTACTTGGATTTCTTTACAAGCCGCACAACAAGGTCTATTGCATTTCGTCATTCCTTCGTATGATCTAGCACTTTACTTTCTATTTGTTTGAATCTTAGAATGTACTAAAATTTTCAGAATACTCTGTTTTGTTTTGAAAAATACCTTAGGTTTTATTGAGTGAACCATTTCTTTCGGAACCGTCTCTTTGTATGCTTTGAGGATGTCGTGTGGCAGATTTTTTAACGCTGGATGGTTTGTTATGGACGTATAGCAATAGTCGTTCTTGTTAGAATCTTTCTTTTTGAGTAGTTATTCTCGTGAGATTTGCCTGACTTTCCGAGCCTGTTGAATTACTGTCTTCCGGCTGTAACCTCTCTTCATAAAATGTTGAATGATTGTCGGAACCTCCTGTTCGAATATTTTATTTGATGAACAAATCTTCTTGCATCGAAGCATCTCGTTAAAAAATCATATTTCGTTTCATGTGCTTTGGATGACAACTGCGTTGATGTATGTACGTGGGTATCCAGTTTTCTTTCCTGTACATCCGTGTTTCGAATAGACGAAAACATAAACGACATCATATGAACATAAACGAACATCCACGAGACGCAATAATAATTCTGTCCACATACAATATTACTCCAGTTCAACAACGCGTTCTGAATATGGGTTTTGGTTTTGTCAATTGTAAACAAGAATTTAATCGCGAGGAGTTGTTCGACTCTATAAAGCGGCGTACAAGAGATATTTTTGTTCCCGTCGAAAACGACAACTTAAAAGCAACAATGATTGCCTTACTTCAAAAACATCCAAATATCTTAAAATACAAAACTTTGTGTCTAAACACAGACTTTTCCCGCAACATGTCAAAGGATGAACTCTTAGAGCTTGAACAACTTCAAGAGAACCACGACATTGTAATAAAACCTGCCGACAAAGGTGGAAATATCGTAATTTGGTCTTACGATGATTATATCACAGAAGCTACACGACAACTATCTACGGTAGTTGATAGTTAGTAGTTGATATAATAGCCCACATATATAGCCATTAGTCTGGAAGAGATTAATCGTGATATTGAAACCATAATGAAAAATACTGTGGATAATAATCTTTCAAGCAAACTGGTAAAAACTAATTTAAAACCAGGGCGTATGTATTTGTTACCAAAAATCCACAAGAATCAGAACCCGTGCCCGGGAAGACCCATCATATCGAACTGTGATACCGCAACTGAATCAATGTCGAAATATCTACATAGCGAATTAAACGGCAGCGATCATACTACTGATGAGCACTCCCGGTCATCTCTGACGTCTGAGCATAAGCTCTGTGCATGATAGTGCGTATTGCGGATACATAGTATTGAGGATATATAGAATGCGTAGTGCGGTTTAACCATGCATCAGGCACTGTGTATGTCCCAGGGCAGGTGTAACAACAAATTATATTTTATATATTTGTACACTTGAAAGTGTCCCTGTAAAACAGCATTTCTATTAAAAGGAATTTAGTGCCTGATGCATGGTTAAACCGCACTACGCACTGCCATGCACAGAGCTTATGCTAAATTTCCTCTTATGATTCAGATTAAGAGTAGTTCTGTTTTTCGAGCTTTAGACATTGTTTAAGCGTGTGTTAAGGTGCCTATGGATGATTATTAAAGTCACGGTACTGATGAGCTCCGTTAGAGCGAAACGCGTATACCGTTGTTGAAGTTTGTCGTCACACATAGGATGACTGGGCATACGTAGCGACTTTGAATATTGCGAGAATAATCCGGTTCTATTTCATGATCTGATGAGGATATATATAATGCTGCCTGGTGTTTATGCCTTTTCTAGTTGCTTGATAGACTGGACTTCGATTTACGAAGTCCAGTCTATCAAGACTGGACTTCTTATATATATGTATATATATAAGTTGCTTGATAAACTGGACTTCGATTTACGACTTTCAGTCACCATGTCACTTCTAGACGACCACTTCAGCATCGAAATGATGAGTACCCGGTAACACTCATCAGTAGAATGAGGTACACACTAATTGTTTCGGTTGCCTGTGCGACATTGTGAATAAAGGCGTTTCCTACACTTTGCTTAATTGTCTGAGGCTTTCGCTCTTTACCAGATCGAATTGCTGTGCGGACCATCCTTAAACACTAGGTAGAGGTTGTTGCTGAATTGTCGCTGCACTCGTTGGATCCTAAATGGATACGGCAGGTATAATAGTAATGCACGAATGTGCTGAGTAGACAACGGTCCAGGATTTCTTACGAAATACGGCATTTATACTAAATGGTGTTGCTTGATAGACTGGACTTCGATTCACGACTTTCAGTCACCATGTCACTTCTAGACGATCACTTCTGCATCGAAATGATGAGTACCCGGCAACACTCATCAGTAGAATGAGGTACACACTGGTCGTTTCGGTTGCCTGTGTGACATTGTGAATAAAGGCGTTTCCGACACTTTGCTTAATTGTCTGAGGCTTTCGCTCTTAACCAGATCGAATTGCTGTGCGGACCATCCTTAAACACTAGGCAGAGGTTGTTGCTGAATTGTCGCTGCACTCGTTGGATCCTAAATGGATACGGCAGGTATAATAGTAATGCACAAATGTGCTGAGTAGACAACGGTCCAGGATTTCTTACGAAATACGGCATTTATACTAAATGGTGTTGCTTGATAGACTGGACTTCGATTCACGACTTTCAGTCACCATGTCACTTCTAGACGACCACTTCAGCATCGAAATGATGAGTACCCGGCAACACTCATCAGTAGAATGAGGTACACACTGGTCGTTTCAGTTGCCTGTGTGACAGTGTGTACCTCATTCCGAAATTTTATATTATATATATATATATATATATATATATATATATATATATATATATATATATATATATATATATATATATATTAATAGATTTTCAAATCAAGCAAGCGAAAATTTAATTTGTTATTAGCAAGAAAATAGCTTTCGGGATTTCCCCTTCTTCAGTTTACAAATTATTATCAGTGCTGATAATAATTTGTAAACTGAAGAAGGGGAAATCCCGAAAGCTATTTTCTTGCTAATAACAAATTAAATTTTCGCTTGCTTGATTTGAAAATCTATTAATATTTTGAAAGAATTGTCATCACGACAATCTCGAGCAACGCCGATTTGACTAATCCTCTTATATATATACACAAACCTAAAATATATATATATCTCCTAAAAGCTCACATCTATCGTGTGTTAAAATATGCATAATTAGAAACGAAACATCAAAGATACGGAACATGTGTAGCATAAATGAAACAATACTGTAATAGTTAACTAAATTAAAAGGATATTTGATTCATAGAGGATATACATATCGTGAGGTTGGTAAGTGCATTGATAATTCATTAATTTCATATTTGAAACAAAATGGAAAATCTGAACGTCGAAAACAACAGACATTTATCTTTCCATACCACCGCGGAGTTAAGAATATGCCAATTGATATAAACTCTGTAGTTTCAAAAATCTGCAACAAATTAAAACTAGATCATATACCAATACGAATAGTATTTGCATCTGTAAAAACAATAGGAAGTCGCTTAATAAGATCAAAACTTAACCAACTAAGCAGCACACATAATGCAGGCTGCAAACAATGTCGTCGGTCACGCTCAAAATGTTGCCGCAACGTTATAGAAACGAACACTATAACGAGCACATATACAAAATTAAAATATACATTGACAAATACTACATCATGTGATTCGATATGGGATATTCACTTAGCAACTTGCCGAATATGTAAAGCCCAATAAAGGGGTAAAACCGGCCTTCGATGAGTATGCGCCTTAATAACAGACGATCCGATCTTAATAAAGAACTAGTCAAAGACGACGCAATTGTAACGATAAATTCTAACGATATACTCATCGCACGAAGACATATTTGATTATGTTGTAATAAATAAGCACTTCAATGACACTGATTTGAGAAGAAAAATGGAGCAAAAGATTATCGGTGTGAATCGAAACAATCTGAGAAGATTTGAAAATGATTTTGTATGTCAGATGGAGATGGTTGTAATGTTGTTCATATATGTTGATGATATGATATTATATATATTATATATAATATAAATGCCTATATATAGTTGACTCAGTAAATATAGGGTACTTTATACTACTGATGAGTGTTGCCATCAACTCAATCATATCAAGTGATATCTTTGTTTTAATTTGTATTTTATTACAAATTCTCGAGTATTTTATTTGCAGAAATGGCAATTTTGAACATAAAGTGTAAATCAAAATAAATGTATTTGATTAATTAAATGTGTAAACCAAAAACGTTTAATTGTATAATTATACTTTTAAATAATTATACATTTTAATTTACACATTAAATTTATAAATTAAATTATAATTATTGATATATTTAAATTTATATGTCTATATATTATATATAATATAAAGCCTATATATAGTTGACTCAGTAAATATAGGGTACTTTATTCTACTGATGATTGTTGCCATCAACTCAATCATTTCGATTAAGTTTACGGCAACTCAATTTTCTATTGATAAACATTTTTGCACATTTATCAATATCTGTCATTTATCACTTGAAATCGTTGTAATTCATTACATACTTAATACTATATATATTGACCATGGCATGGTGATAGTATAAAAACTTTTGATGACATAAGTTAAAATAGGGCAATTTACAAAAAAGTAAACTCCAATCGTAATTATATACATTTGAATTTGATGACATTTTCGAAAAAATGTTATCCATAATGTGATTTTTACTGTTGAGGCCGAAAGAGTTTTATTGAATAATTATAATGTATCGAAAACAAGGAAAATTATGAGAATAAAATTACATTATAAAAGTGAGGGTAACAAGAATACGGGATCAATTACATGATAAATATCGCAAGTTTATCTTACCATATTGTTTATCATTACTTACATTACTTTTTTGCTATTAACCACTTAGCTATTGAAAATAAAGGTTCATTTCAGTTATAAGTAATTGTTTATGAACTGATCATTTTTATTGAGTAGAACGGATCATTAATATGGCTAGTTGATCCACATTATGGTTCGTATTATTTTCATAACAAATTTAAGGAAACTTAGTTTTTGTAGCAAATTGAAAATAAAGGTTCATTTCAATTGAACCTTTATATATTGTTACAAATTCTCTATGTCAAAGAAGGTGATACTTAAAATAAAGCAAGTACCTGATGTATTTTTGATGTATAATATTTAACAACTTACTTACCTCGCAGTTAAGAAAGTTAATTTAAATTTTGAAACTTCAAATGAATTTAGTTTACTTTTTCATCTTAAATTAAGATCATCCTTTTCAAAAATTGTTTTTGCTTTCACCAAATAATTTTATCGTGAAATTAAATGATGCAATAAATATTAAATGTAGGAGGAGTTTAATATTGGTTTAGGATACATGAACAAATTTGCTAAATTATATAATTGTAGCATCATAAAGAGGTATATTCGCATCATTACAATTCCAATAATATAAATTTAAGTGATATTCATCACTAATATGATTGTACACAAACAAGTGTGCAAACTAACATTGTCAATTGGAGTCAATTAAACACCTTACTCGAGAGTAGTTGTCGATTCTTATATATAGTAGTAGTGCACGGATGTGTTGAGTAAACAACGATCCAGGATTTTTTACGAAATACGGCATTTCTACTAAATGGTGTTGCTTGATAGACTGGACTTTGATTCACGACTTTCAGTCACCATGTCACTTCTAGACGACCACTTCAGCATCGAAATGATGGCGTATCCGGAAACACTTATCTGTAGAATGAGGTACACAATGGTCGTTTCGGTTGCCTGTGTGACATTGTGAATGAAAGAGTTTCCAACGCTTTGCTGAATTGACTTAGGCTTACGCTACTTACTAGATCGAATTGCTGTTCGGACTATCCTTAAACACTAGGCAAAGATTGTTGCTGAATTGTCTATGCACTCGTGCAGGAATGTGCTGAGTAGACAACGGTTTAGGATTTCTTATGAAATGCGCAATTTATAAAAAATGGTGTTGTTCGATAGGATTCGCTTTGATTCACGACTTTCAGTCACCATGTCACTTCTAGACGACAATTGTAGCATCCAAATGATGGAGTACTCGGCAACACTGATCTGTAGAATGAAGTACCTACTGGTCGTTTCGGTTGCCTATGTAACATTGTGAATAAAGGCGTTTCCGACGCTTTGCTGAATTGACTTAGGCTTACGTTCTTTACTAGATCGAATTACTGTTGTGATTATCCTTAAACACTAGGCAGAGATTGCCGCTGAATTGTCGCCGCACTCGTTGGATCCTTAATATATACGGCAGGTATAATAGTAGTGCACGGATGGCTGAGTAAACAATCGTCCAGAATTTCATAAGAAATACGGCATTTATACTAAATGGTGTTGCTTGATAGACTGGACTTCGATTCACGACTTTCAGTCACCACGTCACTTCTAGACGACCAAGGAGTACCCGACAACACTCATCAGTAGAATGAAGTACTCACTGGCCGTTTTGGTTGCCTAATATATATAGTGGATGTTAGGTAGAAGCAGTTGATCTAGATCCATAGAAAATTCCAATATATATTATGGTTGCATTTGAAATAGACAACGAGATAGTATACTTACTTTTATTGTAACGTTTCAATCCTTGTTTAAAGGATCTTTTTCAAACAAAAAACTCACGTGAGTTTTTTTAGACCCTACTGCGTCTAGACAGAGTGATTTTAACAATGTTCTTAAGACTTTTTACTGAACACAAAGTACCGCAAACGTATGTGAAATCGTATACGGTTATTAACTAAAAACCTGTTTTTATACTTGCTACTTAAAATGCATAAAGTTACGCATTCGGAAAGACCAATAGTTGCTTCATATGCTATCTTTACTTACAAGCTCTCTAAGTATGTCGCCTCGATGTTGCGGGACCACATTACTATAGACCATTTTTCTTTCATCATAGACGGTCCTCACTATTCTCAAATTATCCGGGGTTATAATGCTGCCAACTTAAAATTGTTTACAGCGGATATAACTATACACTAATGTTCTACTTATGGAGGCTATTAACATAGCTGCTGATTTATTAGGACGAAGCTCAGGAGATGGTTTACTATTTTGTAAGGAAAATTAGAGAAAACTGTTACTGTTGTGTACAAGTAAGTGCAATTTTGTCTTTAACAACCAAATGTGGTACCAAATAGATGGCCTTGCTATGGGAAATCCATTTGCACCCGTTTTGACAGAAATATATCTTAGAAGATTTAAAAATGATTTTGTATGTCAGACGGAGATGGTTGTAATGTTATTCATATATGCTGATGATGTCTCCCTTGTTTGCTGAAACGATGTTACTTGTGCTCTCTAGGATATTCTTAACTCTAAGGAAGCCCATATTCAATGGTGTATATCTAGTGAAAGTGGTAGAGAATTGCCATTCTTGGACGTCTTAGTTGGGCGTGATGCAATATCATCACTTAAGGCCAGTGTCTATCAAAAGATAGATACTGAACCGGATATCGTGCCTTGGTTGTCTAACATTCCTGTTAAGTGGTTAATATCGGCGGATGTTTCACACTTTCGACGCAGTAGACTTGTATGTTCCTCCAATGACTTGTATGCTGATATACAAATGTTATTACGCATATTTTGATAGAAAGTGGTTTTTCCATATGGGCAATAAAAAAAGTTCTTTATAGTTCAGCCATATTGAGAAGCCGCATAGTTGGTTCTCAGAAAAGGGTCAATTATTTAGGTATTCCTTACATAAATAATAGATGGAATTCTCGTTTATCCAATTTTATTTGTAAGAATGTAATGGATAGCAATACGAATGATTTCTGCATTTTTAATAGAAAATTGCCTAAGATGCATAATTTATTAAAGCCTAAACCTTGATATAGTAAAGTTAATTGTTTATAAAATACGTAGTTCGGATTGCGACTGTTTCCACATTGACCAAAATGGACAATGTTAATCTAAAAGAATCAAACAACACGTCTTTTATCTACAATAAGAAACTATTTCCAGTGCCATTGATCCGCATTGTGCATCACTTAATCATACAGTTGATTTCCAGAACGCTACTGTGTTGTCTTATGAGAGCAATTATTTGTCGAACTTAATGGCTAATAATAAATCGGACTATAATCTTAAGTTAAAATATAATAAATGTCTTTTTGTTTTCACAATACATAGTAATATCCGATATATTTATTTTATTCTTTTGTGTGTTTTAGTCCGTTTGCATTCTAGATTTTGTATTAATATAATATAAAAGGACATCAATTATATTTTAACTTAATATTATAGTCCGGTTTATTATTAGCCATTAAGTTTGACTCACGAGTCATGTAAAGGCTTATTATATTATACACGATAAATAATTGCTTTCGTAAGACAACACGGTAACGTTCTGAAAATCACCTGTATGATTAAGTGATGTATAATGTTGAGCAATGGCACTGGAAATAGTTCCTTTTTGTAGATTATAGACGTGTTGTTTGATTCTTTTAGACTAAACAAAAGAATCAAGCAAGATAAACATCGCCAGACTGGATAATGTTCCTTTAGCCTTTGATTTTCCGTTGTTATCTAATTGCTATAATTTTGTAATTTACTGTTCTTTTTTTGTTCTTGGTCTTATGATTGATAATGTTAATGTTTTGTTTTATTATGTGATATTTGATCCTTTTTGTTGTATATTTTTTAATCAATTTAGCGAGGCAAGCATATAAACACATGCTTATGCTATTTTAATGTACATGTAAATTTTTTTCCTGATGATGATTGCATTTGCCATTGAAATATTGAATGATTCATTTGGTCTTCGATTTTCCTGTTCCTACAAATTAACATTTACTAACATTTACTTTTGTTAATTGATTTTGTGTTAATTGATAATAATTGCTATATAATTGTTAATTTTTATACAATTGTTAATTTTCCATTGGTCTTTGAACTTTTCTTTGTTCCTATAAAGTAACATTTACTAAATTTAAGGAAATGAATTCATTATACTTATTTACTTATTGATTAATTCGTCGTCACAATGACTCATCAGTGCCAGATCCCTCCCACTACTGAATGAAGAGGAGGACTGGCAATGCCAGTCCTCCTCTGCATATATATAATTGCTATAATTTTGTGTTTTACTGTTTTATTTTTGTCTTTGGTCTCATGATTGATAATGTTAATGTTTTGTTTTATTATGTGATGTTTTTAGTGTTTGATCGCTTTCTTTTGTTGTATTTTTATCAATTTAGCGAGCCATAGCATATAAATACATGCTTATGCTATTTTAATGTACATGTAACAATTTAAATTTTTTCCTGATGATGACTGTTGCCATAAAAATATTGAATAATTCCTTTAGCCTTTGATTTTCCGTTGTTCCTATAAATTAACATTCACTAATTTCGAGGATATGATGACTTAAAAAGGATTACGAATCAATAAATACGGTCGATTTTTAGATCAAACAGTTTCAATAGACCCATAAATGAACCATACATGATGATACCGTGCACCCAATTTAAGTTTACTATACACGAAAGAGGTTCAATATGATTAGATATATGTTAAGAGAACATATTTGTTATATGTATTATTAGAACATATTTGTTATATGTATTGATAAACATATTTGTTATATGTATTATTCATATCATTGACATTTGATATAATATACGACATCCTACAAGATATTCGAAAACGACGAAATCTTTTCTCGATGTAGCGATGACGCCTCGCGAATTTGATACCCAATATCTCTAGTTCGCACCTAATATATGCAACATTGATCATTGTGTATTAACTATAGACGTTTTAAATAGACGAACTGTTCCCAACCCACCAAATCGCAATGTATGGAAGAAAATACTTTTCTGCTACAATGAGCTACGAGGTATTTCTTTCCTTTACCTGAATTTGTTAGTGTAGATGCATCCTGGTCTGTGCTTTCTAAAATCACTAGTGTAATACTTAATCGTTTTCACCCTTAAGTTGTTCAAAAAAGCGTTTACTTCCACCGTGGTTTGACAATGAATTAATTAGTTTATTAAGGTATCGTGACTTAATGTAGAAATGTTTTCGCATTATCTCAAATCTTTGAACTTATTTTAAGCGACAGAAACGTGGTGATTATGCAAATCGTGTATTTTCTCAAATATTGTAAAATAAGCAACTATTCGTGTACACCAATAGGTCGATAAACATTGGTTTCAAGCTTCCAGATTTAATTACTAAAATATGTGATTCAAGCAAATCAGATGAAGACAGCCACACTACTAGTCACCTTAATTCGCAAAAGCTTTCGACTATAATGTAAAAATTAAGATTGATGAATCTGAGGAGCGTCAGCCTAAAATAAATTCATACGAGCACATTCCTCTCTCACTGCACGACGTTTTATACAAATTGCTAAGTTTGAAACAATATTCATGCCCTCGGTCAGACATATCCGATAACATTTTACACAGATGATATAAAGGTATGACGTGAAATTAAGCATGAAGATGATGTACATATTTTCGGGCAAGATCTCGACTCATTATGTATATGGGCTCAATCAAATCTTCTGTTAATTCAGCTAAGTATGCGGATTTATCGATCGACAAAAATATGCAGTCTTATTTAATACTACGAGTATATGGTCAAGTTATACATGATGTAAGCCAATTCTCTAATTCTGAATACCTCGTACGAACTGATCTAAAGATCATTTCTAATACAAATAAAATTGACGCATCATGCTTTCGTATGGAGGGTATGATTCGCATTCATTCCAGTCATTAACTTCGTATATGTTTAGATATGTTTATTTAAAAAAGATTTATTTTTACATGGCAAATGCGTGCCTGCGCACGCTTACATGATCACGAAAAAATCTAAAAATGTGTCGATAAGATGGTAACGGAGGCGGTATTTGAATGTGATAAAGGAGGGAGCGCGGCGGACGTCGAGAGGAAGCTGATTCCAGGCAAGTGCAGCGACGACGAGGAAGTATCGGATACTGTAGTTGTTAGAGTAATTGGGAACTTGGAATAAGAGGGAATGACGGGAACGTATCGATAGAGAGAGGTGGGGCGGGTGTCGTCTAAGAAAAGGCGGTTGATAAACGATAGGGAGCCGACAGCAATAAGACGAAAAGTGACGATAAGGTGGAATTGGATGCGGATGGTGGGCCAGGAGAGTTGGGTAAGATATGTGGATGTATGGTCGAAGCAACGGAGACGTAGATGCACTCGAACGGCCGAGTTGATGATGTGTTCTAGGGGTATGATGATGGATTTTTTAAGAATTGGAGAAAATGCTGAGGCAATAATTGATTAAGGGGAAGATAAGCGATGAAAGAAGAGACATACAAGAACAGAAGTCGATAAGGGGGCAGATACGGCGGATGTCACGGAGAATTAAGTTAGACGAGCGGACCTTGTCACGGACGAAGGGTTTAAGGGAAAGGTGATCATCGAAATGGAAGTCTAAGAAAGTGAGATTGTGTACTATGGGGATGATCGATGAGGCAAAAGATACAGTGGGAAGATATATGTTTGGTTTACGAAGGAGGATCCACATTATTTTGAACTTGTATGGGCTTAGAACGAGATGAAGATGATAGAGACGTTTGTTGATAGAAGAAAGACAGTTGGAGGAGGAAATCGCGATATCGTGCATGCGATGGGCGGGTTGAGCATAGATGAGGATGTCATCGGCGTATTGCATTACGTTAAAGGGGTAAGGTTTGATAAACGGAGAGAGATCGCTAGGTAGAAGAAGGAAAAGCAGGGGACCTAGGACTGAACCTTGTGGGACCCCGCAGAAAATAGGGATAGAAGGAGAGCATGATGAATTAGAATAGACGCGAAAAGAACGGTCGGATAGATATGAGGCAAACCATGTTACGGAGGAGGAAGAAAAGCAGTAATCATAACGAAGGCGAGACAGGAGGATGGAGTTGTCGACGATGCCGAAGGCGGAGGAGAGTTCGATGGATATGAGAACACTATATAGATCCTTGCCACGAAAAATGAGAAGGTCCTTTTAAACTTTCATGCCGGCGATTTCAGTGGAGTGGTTAGAGCGGAAAGCGGATTGGAAAGGAGGGTATATATTGGATGAGGAGAGATAAGCGTTGATCTGTATTAAGATTAGTCGTTCTAAGAGCTTAGAAAGAGTAGGGAGTCATTTTAAGAACTTATAAGCTCATTCTAAGTGCTTAGATTGTGTGGGAGTCTTTCTAAGCTCTAGGAGCTTAGAAAGTGTAGGGAGTCATACATTCTACTTGGAATCAGATACGGCTAATATCTTTCACGACCAATGACTAAACATATCAACTTACTTGACAACATGTTATGAAAAGTATCTCGATGTGTAACTGGCTTGCGAAAAATGCCTTACCAAGGACGATTAATTGTACTCAATCTTCATCCTCCGTCCACACGCAGTAAACATCTAAGTGTCTTCACTATTTACAAGATATTGTTCAATGATTTCGATGGCAGTGATTTTGTCAATATGTTTCTTTAATGTAATAACAACAGAACCAGTGGTCATCCATTCAAATTATATAAGTCTCGCGTTAGGACACGAATATTTCAGAAGTCCTTCTTTTTCCGAGCAATTACCGAATAGAATAATCTACCATTAGAAGTGTTCTAAGTATCATGAAGCATTCGAGAATCTCATTGTTCATCGCAAGAAATTGTCCAGTTGATGGACAGCACGTAATTTGATGTCATATGCTTATCTCCATAACCGAACTGTGTAATGATATACCAGATACAGCCAGGGCACAACTGAAACTATCAATAATTATTTTATGATTACGACGATTTAATATTTGTTTATTTTTTGTGAGCATTGTCCAGTTATGTTATCATTTGCTCTCTTATTAAGGCGAGGATTTATTAACAACTATATAACCGATAAAAAATAATTAACTAAAAAACGAGACAATAAAGAAACAAGTTTCTAAAAACGATTACTCTTGCGTCGTCTTCATTCCTCATGGCCTCAGGTCCGGCGGGATCTGAGCCCCACAGTCAATCCAACACGCCGCTCTTCGACTGAACCACCCGGGGTCTTTCACCCCGCGGAGTCCAATCATTTGCTTTCTTATTGTGCTCTGATACTAATATGTTAGCGTGGGGAATTAAAAATATAAATTTTCGCACATAATTAAAATTTGGCCGTTTTGTACAGAAAGGTAAAAACAGTTTTTAACACTTGCAAAAGTATTTTGTCTGACGATACAGATAATACCACTGATATAAACATAACTTGTTGTTATTCATTTTCATTTTGCAGTTTCTGACATTTACGATTTTCGTTTATTTTGAATATCAAGTTGATAACAGCCTAAACATGATTGACATGATTGACCTTAAAACGCCATATTTGCATCAAATAACCCATACCCAATATTTTAAATTTTGTTTCAGCAACGTGTACTCACTTATTTTATACTTCAAGTTGTTTGAAATTTTTAGTTTAATATTAAATTATATTATATTTTATAATTTACTATTATAATTTAATTAAATATTTGATAATTTATGATACTATCTTGAATCATGTTTTGTTTCGTTGAAGTATTCTGTGTTCCATCATGTTCACTATCAAGCTTTTTGTTTTTTTAAGTGTTCCGAAACTGCGATAGATTGCCCCATGGGGCTTATCAATGTTCAGAGCGTCTTGGATATTTAAAAATTAAAGTTAAAGACTAAAATGGGATGATGTAGAATAGTAGAACCAATAAATAGCTTTATTGAATAGATCTACAAAACATAACAAATAAATAAAGTAAACAACATGTAAATAAAGTAAACAAAAAAAGTAAACACCACACACTCAAAAAATTCAATCTCAACATCAACCTATTCACCAAGCAATCCATCAATCTCTTCTGACTCACCGTATCCTGGCACTCCGATACCGACGACCTCTTCATCCTCCGTTTGCTGTCTGCCGGTTGCTCATTAGTCGAATCCGCCCATCCCTTCAGCTCATCATGTTCTAAATTCTCTAATCATGACAGCATTGTCGCATTCGCCCGTCACCACGCGTCTATTCGCAAAATCACTTCCCCTTTCAGTCCTCGCTATTTTAAACTGCTCACTTGTCGTTCTTATAACCCGATCACTCTAGATCTCGCCAATGAATACCATCATGGTTCATCTGCTCCTACCTCCTTATTTTTACCGAACTCGCTGACCTTCCGTCCCACTGTTCTTTGTCATCAATCACTTCAATCGTTTTTGGCGACTTCAACATCCGCCTCGACCGCCCCTCTTCCATCAAGTCCATCCAGTTCATCAACATTCTATCAAACTATAACTACAAACCCATCTGTACTGCCCCCACACATATCCTTGGTAGGGTACTCGACATCATTGCTGTCACTCATCATTTTGCTGCCTACACCTCAATGTCCATTTTCGATCCTGGTCTATCCAATCACATTCTCGTCACCCTTGATATCACTCACAACCACATCCCTCATCACAAACCTACAATCCTACATCGCCCTTGGAGAAATCGTGACCTGTCTCTTCTCCGTTCTGCCTTACTCAAATCGTCTATATCCTATCCCACAATAACATATTCCTCTCCTCACGATCTCGCCTTTCTTTTCGACTCTGAACTCATATCCATTCTCGATCTTCTCTTGCCATTCAAGCCTCACCCATAACGTCGCTTGAACCGTGACCAATGGTCCTCACCTGCCGATCCCCTGCCTACCCACATACTTAAATCCATATGCTCATCGATATCCCCGTTTCTCACAACCTTGTTTAACTCGTCCATACGCAGTCGTATCTTCCCTTCACACTGGAAATCCGCAATCGTTCGTCCCCTCCTTAAGAAACAATCGCTCGACCCCTCCCTTCCTTCTAGCTATCGCCCCATTTCACTACTCCCTACTCTTTCTAAGCTCTTAGAACGACCAATCTTAATACAGATCAACGCTTATCTCTCCTCATCCAATAAATACCCTCTTTTCCAATCCGCTTTCCGCTCTAATCACTCCACAGAAATAGCCTGCATGAAAATTTACAACGACTTACTCATTTCTCAAGACAAGGCTCTATATAGTGTTCTCCGTCCTCCTTTCTCGCCTTCGTTATGATTACGGTTTTTCTTCTTCCTCCGTAGCATGGTTTGCCTCATATCTATCCGACCGTTCCTTTCACGACTGTTCTAATTCATCTTCCTCCCCTCTCATCCCTATTTTTGTGGAGTCCCACAAGGTTCAGTCCTATGTCCCCTGCTTTTCTCTCTTATGCTTGGCGATCTCTCTCCGTTTATCAAACCTTACTCCTTTAATGTCATGCAATACGCCGATGACATCCTCATCTAGTCTCATGCACCCGCACATCGCATACACGATATCGGAATTTCTGCCTCCAACTGTCTTTCTTCTATCAACAAACGTCTCTCCAATCTCCATCTCGTTCTAAACCCCGACAATTCAAAAATAATGTGTTCCTCCCCCGTAAACCAAACATATATCCTCCCACTGTATCTTTTGCCTCATCGATCATCCCCATAGTACACAATCTCACTTTCTTAGGCTTCCATTTCGATGATCACCTTTCCCTTAAACCCTTCGTCCGTGACAAGGTCCGCTCTTCTAACTTAATTCTCCGTGACATCCGCCGTATCCAGCCCCTTATCGACTTCGTTATGTATCTTCTTACATTGTTTATTTTCCCTAAATCGATTACTGCCTTAGCCTTTTCGCCAATTCTCAAAAATCCATAATCCTACCCCTACAACGAATAATCAACACCGCCGTTCGAGTGCTCTTTCGTCTCCATCGTTTCGACTACACATCCACATATCTTGCCCAACTCTCCTGGCCCACCATCCACATCCGCATTAAACTCCGCCTTCTTCTCGTAACTTATCGTCTCATCGCTGTCGGCTCCTCATCGTTCATCAACCTTCCTTTCTTAGACGACACTCGGCCCACCTCTCTATCGCTACGTTCCCGTCATTCCCTCTTATTCCACGTTCCCAATTACTCTAACAACTACAGTATCCGATATTTCCTCGTCGTCGCTCCACTCGCCTGGAATCAACTCCCTCTCTACGTCCGTCGCGATCCCTCCTTTATCACATTCAAACACCTCCTCCGTTCACACCTCCACACATGATTTACATTTTCGTTTTGTTGTGGTCATGTAAGCTTGCGCTGGCACGCATTTGCCACGTTAAAATAACTCTCTTTTTTAAGTCAAGTTCATAATAATCAGTATTATATCAATCACCCCGTTTGAAAAAAGGATTTATTTTAACGTGGCAAATGTGTGACCGCGCACGCTTACATGATCACAAAAAATGTAAGTAATGTGCCGAGGTGGGAACGGAAGAGGTATTTGAATGTGACAACTAAGAGAGCGCGGCGGACATCGAGAGGGAGCTGATTTTAGGCGATAAGGCGGCGACGATGAAAGATTGGAAACCGTAGCTGTTAGATTAATTAGGATCGTGGAGTAAGATGGAATGACGAAAACGCAGCGATAGAGAGATGAAACGAGTGTCGTCTAAGAAATGGAGTGAGATGAACGATAGGTAGTCGACAGCGATGAGGCGAAAAGTGACGAGAACGAGGAGTTGGATGCGGATGTCGATAGTGTGCTAGGAGAGTTGGGCAAGATGTGTGGATGTGTGGTCGAATCAACGGAGACGTAGGAGCACTTGAACAGCAGAGTTAATGATGCGTTGTAGGGGTAAAATGATTCTCGCAAGACTTTCATTCAGAGGTTTCATTAGCAACATTTCAAAAAATATATATCGGGAGATTTTGTCAATTAGATCGTTGGTTCTTGGTAAAGGATTCAGAAGTGTGAATTTGTTAATAGTTCGTGAATAATCCACTACCCTGTGATACTTACCATTTCGACTAGTAACAATAAAAGCTTGTGCTCGCTATGGAGAATAACTTTATTCGAAAATACTTTCACGCAGCAGCCTTTTAATTTTCTCTTTGATAAATGAGTCCTGTAATGATGTTCAGCATCTGGACTGGGTTTGAATGGGTTTGCAATCAGGTGAAAGAGAATGAAATAAGCTCGGATAGGGCAAATAACAAGAACGAATTGAAAATGTTTGTAAACAAATAGAATGGTTAGCGCCTCTAAAATATATTTTTAAATCACGAAAAGCGATAGAAATAAATGACCAAGTATATCATCAGTATAAAACGAGTCCAATTCCAACAGATTCACATTTTCACGGGTTTGACCCTTTACATTAATAGATGTATGCACATTCTGGTTATGTGACATACATGATCGTCTGATTCTAGATGTACAATCTTGTTACAAGGCTTTGTAAGAAGTTTACGCGCTCAAGTGCTTGTGGAGATATAAATTCACCAGCACTCTCGGTATCAATTAAGGCGTTAAGTGTAATCCCGTTTATTATTTTAACTGATATTATTAATTTATTCAATGAAGGTTTTATTCTGCTGCAGGAAATGATCTACAATATTTAGATTTGAACAATTATATTCTAGCATGTCTTACACCTCCACAGAAATAACATTTGTGTTGAATGGAAGACACACATGGTACTTTACATTCCATAACTTGTTTTGAATGTTTTTCGGCTTTGTAAACATTGACTCCAGTTTTTCAAAGGCCATTTGAAAAGTTTCACAATCGATACGCAAGTAAAATGAACCACTAATAATGCCAATAAGTACATGAAGTTTTGGTTCCTCAGTTAGCTTTGATTGAGAGAAACGATGTGAAGCGCTTTTTCCAATTTATCTATTCATCCGTCGCTTTTGTATTGTCCGGATCAATGTTAAGTGTTTCAGCTCTAAGAAGTTTATTTATAAATATATTCAATAAATTGATGCAGAACAGTTGAGCTAATAATTGGCTTTATTGAATAGATCTACAAAACAACAGACAAAAAAGTAAATATCATGCAAAGTCAAGTTCATAATAATCAATATTATATCAATGGGACTCGTGTAAAATATTCACGGATGTACATTTTAAGTGTATAAATCGATTATGATGTACCAACGCGACATCTATATCTTTTAATCTTAAATATCTAAAATACAAATACAAACTTGAAAAGATACTTCATTTGACATTCATTTACAAAAAGATACTTCAATTACATCATTAATTTTAGAACAGTATTAATGATGATCAATGCATATCACAATTGACGCCAAAAACGCATTTAACCAAATAAATAGGAGACTTGCCCTAATGAATGTAGATATCATATTATTATATATGTGCAAAATTAGCCATAAGGCTTTAAGCCTATCATACAAGACAAAAAAAGGACTACTAAATTGGTAAGTTAGAAAAGGTGACAAATCAGACTTATCGTATATCCAACGTCGAACCCTATTTTGAAAGCGAGGAAATTGGCGACGGCAGCGATATATTCAGGCAAACTATTCCAAACATCTACTGCACGTTCCGACAGTCCGTAAAATTTTCGAGGCTTACCCGCCAATTATTTAAACAGTATCATACAATGGCCTCGCAATCTCGTATTTTCTCAAAATCTAACTACATCCACAGAAAAACCATCAACTGAAAGTACAATTCGCCAAAGTGCAATCATGTTAAGAAAAAGAAGCGATGCCTCACAGATAAAACATTTAAGCATCTTAACCTTGAAATAAAACTTCCTTGACAACAATCGGCAAGCACGTCTGAGTACATTTTCCGAGTTAATCAACTCACCCATAGTTGTTGTAAAGGTTGCATGTGCACAGTACTCAACATAGTGTCTTACTAGGGCACAATAAAATTTGTCAAAGATTGGTGCCGATAATCTTGCAAAAGTAGTCTTGATGCAGTATAAGGCGCGTAAGGCTTTTAAGCGCACATGATCGCTGTTTGCTCTTGTTTTTAGCGATTCGTGAATTATTACTCCCATATCGAAATGTTCTGAGACTCGCTTGATTGAGTGTCCATTTATTTTTTAGTCAAAATGAGATTTATCTTTACCCGATCTCATCCATACATACTTTGTCGCGTTGAGTATCAAGCCAGTATTATTACACCATGTACCGATACAATTAAGATCATGTTGTAAAAATTCACAATCCGCGTTGTTTTAGGCTGCTGCCCATATTTTGACATCGTCAGCAAATGCTAGGTGGGGACACTTTAACCTTAGGAGCAGGTCATTCAAAAAACGATAAAGATAAGTGGATCTAGGACCGTGCCCTGAGAAACATCCGAATGAACACGTCGAGATGTTGACAAAACGTCATCTAATCTCACAACGGAGGATCGGTCCTCAAAGAATGTCTTAATCCAGTTGCAAATTGCAGTAGGATCATCGGACGAATGTCGGTCGTGGAGGCTAGTAGCATTGTGATGGCGACCTCATTTCTCTGACTGTCTGTCAAAAGCTGACAGACACGAGTGGAGAGTAGCACATGGGATTTGGAGGTTACCGGAAGTGGCCCCATGAGTTAATAATATCTGTAACAGATAAGTCCCTGCTCCTGAAGTCACACCAAGGAGGGATTTGTTGGGGAGATTAAGAAGCTCCATAATTGTGTAGGGATCGTAACTCCTCTAAACTTTATCAAGGCCTATACTACCAATCCAGCTCAATGGTCTATCCTTCCAACAGACAAACTTCTCCTTCTTGAATATCTTCCAAAAGGAAGACTGAGAGGGGTGAAGGTAAGCAATGCTCGCCCTATCCTTCCCCAGCTGGAACCTATATTTAGTGATCCAGTATTCATGTGAGAAGGTCTGTCTGGCGGAAACAGAGTGATTAGGAATGTGTAGCATATTAGCTAGGACCTTGAGTTTTGTTGGAGTGGGATTAAAAATACGACTTTTATAGGTAGTCGAAAGCAACGCAGTAGCTTGCGAAGAGAGGTAGGAATTAAATTTAGTCAAACTCTCAATCCCAATTCTGGGGAACAGTTGGATAGCTGCCTGAAAGAACGCCACTCTGATAGGATCAAAGTGAAACCTCCTTCTAAGCAACATATCTTCCTCTATCCGCCAACGAATTAGGTCATGAGAGGTGGTATGTTGTTGGCGCGACTGCTCAGTGCAGATGGGTTTAAACAACCACATCTTATTAAGCAGTAATATGCCGAGAAGATAATTTGTTGTTGAGCAATGAAAAGTGGGGGAAGGTGGTTTGTGAATAAGATAGTCGTTCCTGGCTCTGCGAATTACTGCATTAATTTAACGACCAGTTCTGTCGTTGAAATCACCAAGTATCATGTCATAACCGCTGTCAATAATACTATCCAAGAGGTCACAGTTTTTGTAAATCTCCGCTTGACGGATGTAGATATTGGCTATACTGAAGCGTTTACCGTTCTTACAGAGTGATATAACTAAACAAGACAAGGCTACTCAACAAGACAAGTTGAGTAGAAGGGAAGATCATAAGGATCATTTAACTATGGTTAAAAGACCTGGAGATGAAGATGCGTGAGGCGCGGTTATGTACGGAGTTTAGTGGGAGCAAATGTGCTTAGGTATGAATCGAGCAATGTCCTTGGGGAAACGGATATACCGCGTCTCCTGAAGGACTATAACATCTGCATCTCTACTAGATGAAAGTCAAAGAGCAGAATCACCTCCCGAATTCCACTGAAGGATATTCAGTGAAAAAGGCTCACGAGTACTCTGCATTATAATGGATTAGCTAGAAGGGGATAGTCCTCTTCAGTTGGAACCAGATGTGGGAAGGTTGCCATTCCCACCTCCAGTCACAACCGCTGAGTTCAATTGCCCCTGGGCAATATCTTCATTTCCCTTTATTAGTTGCCAAGCTTTCCTCTTTTTGGAAGTGCGGAATGTGCGGGTGCTAGATTGTGGGCTGAGGCATTTCTTTAATTTGCTTTTGGTACTATATTAGAGAGTGTCAGTTCAGAGTCGTCAGTTGTCGTGCTTTGTCCTAGTAGTGTTCCAATTAGCGAGGTAATCATTGATTGCATATCTTTTATTGTTGCCTGATGCTTTGAATTAATCAATTTTATAATATCCAGGTCAGAAAGAGAACAGGATGCGGTTGAAGCGAAGGTACGGTTGGAGTTTATTATAGGTTCATTGAACTTAAAGTGTCGGTTCTTGTATTCTCTGAATGATTTACATTTTTTAGACCAAGCTGGGTGTAACTCACCTCAATTGATACATACTGATATGCAGTTACATTTGTCTATTAAATTGGTCGTTTTTCCTGCATACTTTACAAAGATGGAGGTTTGCACAATTAGAGCTCCAATGCCCCCCCCCATTTTCTGGCATATGGAGCATTTAGGAAACGCATAGTCATCCGTTCCAATATGTGTGAATTTTATATTGCATTGCATGAAGATATTGCAACAGGATTTCGCGAGTATTTCAGCGTTGTCCACTGGAGTTGAAGCAAACGCTATAGGCAGAGTGGTGCCATTCCTCCCTATTAGAAATCTTATATTATTTAGGTTGTATCTATTTTCGAATAAGTTCAATTCATCACTATCAATCTCTCATGGTAGATTGGTGATTTTAACTGAGGCCGAGATAGGTTTGTATTGAACGTCACATAGAGAGAGAGCTAGAATGCTGATTTATAAATTTTGTGAATTCTAGTGCCAAATCTGATGTGACGAAAGATAATCTCAATTCTGATTCAAAATATCGAATAGCGTTGTAAATAACACGATCTTTGTATATGTTCGTGAATACTTTGAGGAATGTTGCATAAATTTTAGTAATTTTTTAGTAAAATTAATCTAAAACAATCCAAAAAATTAATAAAATGATATTTTGTAAGATTGTTTCTTATTTTTATCTTATTGTAAAATAATTTTATTTAAATATAAGTATTTTATATTTGCTTTGTTGTTTATAATATTTCAATTATATTTGTTGTTTACAAATATGCCGTCATTTTCTTTTGGTATTATAATTTCGTTTCTATTCAATTTTTATTCAATTTTATTCTCAGTATAATATTTTGTGCATAAGTATTTTTGTATTTGCTTTGCTGTTTTTAACTGTGCAGTACAAATATGCTGACATTTTCTTTTGGAATTATATTTTCGTTTCTATTCAATTTCAATTTTATTCTCAGCAATTTAATTCAATTTAATTCCATTTTATTCTCTAATATTTTGTGCATAAATGGCAATATGGCAATTACGTATGAAAGTTTATAACTTTCTGAGGATGATATTATGAGCTGTTAAGATTTTGTAAATTTTTAGAATAAAACCTTTTCACTCCATTTCTTCGTTCTTGTAAGTTTACAAAGTATGAAAATACTTTGAAAATAAGAACCGCTATGTAAGATCACTTTTTTATTTTATTAATCAGAATCTCCACTTCAATCGAGTATTTCCTCGACATTATATCTTAATAATAAATTTATAATCTAAGAAATTTATATTTAAAAACATCAATCCTAATAAAAATGTTTTATTAATTTTATTAAATTAATTTAATTTTAAATTAAAATTAAATTAATTTTAATCTTAAAATATTTTATAAATATTTTAAAAGAAAATACAAAATGCCTGTAGTTCATCCATATGGAAACAAATTTATGCGACTTTATTTTATCATTTTAATTTTAAAATTTTTAGGGGCCCTGATTTTTTTCGGATAGTCTAGGGGGTAAAAATGGATATAAAGCTGAAAAAGTTTGGAAGCACTGTGTAAGTCTATCAATACAATCAATACAATTATTTCCTTTGTATACGAAATCATCAAAACAGATTTTTCAAACATGATTTGCGAGATATTGAACATTACTTGAATTTAGACCGTTGTAGTAATGCTCAAGTAAGATGTTAAATCGTTCTATGACTAGCTACTCTATATTCGAATTCATTTAATATTTAAAGCGCATTCATACAGGTATCGTTCCTATCGCTAAACAAAACCTTGCATGACTTCAGGACTTATTTGAGAGTTAATGTATTTAAAACATTGTGCCAGTATATCAAGATAGGCTTTTATTCAGTTTCTAGAGAATATATAAAGTTGTTAATACATTATAAAGATCATGCTTCATTACGCTAATTCTGTCTTCGTAGATGGTAGTGGTTTTTAATCACACGCTAACCTAGATGGTCTTTGAGAAATATCATTTAGATTATTTTCATAAATGTCTGTACCATGCAATTTACAAATTACCGTTCGTAATTAGGGAATCTTTTCTATCGTAAGTTTCATAAAATTGCTTGAGAATCTTCTCTTATCTCTTCAAGGTACTGTTATTTCAGAAGAATGGGGCTGGTGATATATTACACATTCTAGGCTCTAGCAAATGATCACAAAAAAATTAACGTAGATTATGGGAAAGAATCTAACAATCATATTTCCTAATGTAACAATAACTCAATAAACTATAAATGCACATTCTGATTTTTGTGAACTTAACAAGCTCCAGGTGAACACCACAAAATCAAAAATCATTAATTTTTACAGAAATGGTTTTTATAGTCAAACATACTGAATTTATTTTCGTAATGAGAGTTTAGATTTTTGTAACTCGTACTCATATCTAGGAATTTATTTAAGATCTCGGTGGCCATTCAGCGAAAATATACAGTGAAAAGTTGCAAAAATTTCAGCTGCTTCGTCCACAGTCCAAAAACTAGGATGCTTATATTTTGAATGGGCGATACAATATTTCGTGTAATGATGTTACCTATAATGTCATATGGTTTCCGTTATATACAACATTATTTAACATTTGGTAACTTTACTACTATTGACAAGTGCCAATCTAAATTGGCAAAAACGGATAGTAGGTGTTTACGTTAAATCGTTACCAAATGCTGCTTTAGTACTTTCAAAGTTACCATAATGTTCCGTTTTTGTGCAAGAACTTCTTTCAAGAAATACTGTATTCAATACTTATTTGAAAATCAGATCAGATAGTTGAGTCTACGTATGCTTTACTATATATAAATTAAAAATAAAGATCAATAATAAATAATTATATAAGATTTTATACAAATTATATCTATGTAACGATATAATTTTTTTATTGGAATTTTAACAATTTATTTTTATGAATTGACTATTCATCCATTTATGCTGTATTTTAAATTACATAACCAGATTTGTTAACTAAGTCTACTTATTTTATACTATATTAAATAAAAAATAAAGATAAAAAATAAATAATTAAATAAGATTTTACGTAATTCACATTTAGAAAGTTAAATGACGAAATAACAGATAATGCATTAGAACAAGAATTAGATGTTATCAGCAGGAACTCATAGGTTATTACTAAAGAATTGCTATGTAATAAGTTTATATTAATTATACATTAATTTATGTAATAAATTAATAATATTTAATAATATATATACTACTGCAATTTTTATTTAATTCTTTATTGAGATTGTTTATACTCTTTCAATAATTTTTAATATCAAAAATATGTATACCGAATCTTAATAGTAAAATCAATTTGTTTTTTAAATTAAATATTTAAATTAGATTAATTTAAACGTTAAAATATCTAGAAACATTTTCAAAGAATTTGCCTTTAATGTCATGATCGTCACCGGCTTTAACTGAAGAGGCGTCTTTTCCACTTGCGGATTTTTTGAAATAATAACATATCTTTAAAATAAATTGTGTAAACTAGATTTATATATAGATTCTCATTTAGTCGTAACAAATCATATCAGATAACTGAGTATACATATTTTATACGATAAATAAATTAAAAATAAAGATAAATAATAAATTATTATCTAAAATTTTATACAATTTATTATTAAATCAAGTTAAAATAAAAAATTAAATTTAAAATAAAAATCAATTGTAATAAATTGACTAATAAATAAGAGACGATGTATCAGAATAAGGAATAGATATCATCAGGAGGAACTGTTATGTTATCAGATTTCGTCTGATTATTATTTATAAATTAATAAATAATGCTAAATAAAATTTAAGTAATTGAATAATAAATACTAAATAAATATAAAAATTAATTGTTGTAATATTTAATATAATTTATATCAACAAGTTAAAATGTTAAATGGGAATATATATGTATATACAATATATGTAATATATGTATATATAATATAATGTATCTTCATCTTCCAAAAATACTGTATTCAATACTTGAAAAGTTTAAAAAATAAAATTTCAAGACTAGATTCAAAAATTTCCGAAACTCCTGGTTAATACTAGGTTAACCTAGTATTAACTAACTCCTGGTTAACTCCTAGTTAACTCCTAGTTAACTCCAGGAGTTAACTCCTGGTTAACTCCTGGTCTTCTTAGAAAAATCTGTAATCAGTAAAGCGTCCCAATATTTGACGCATGTCATTAATACCACCACAAATTTTGTACAAAACTTCTGTTAGTGCATGAATGAACATCTACCTGTCGGTGCTGCTAATGTCAAAATGATCATCGTTTTTTCACTTATTTTCACGCAAAACATCGTCAAAACTGCATTAAAACAAATTGATCCATTAAGATGAATGCCTAGACATAACAACTAAAGAAGATTTTGTTTTCTCAACAAAACAAAATTTTATACTATCTTTTTGGTTTGATTCAGTACTTGATGTAAACTATTTATTTTCTCTCAACAGTGAGGCAAATATGGAATAATAAACTCTTCCTTATTATTTATTTTTAGTTTTGGACAATATGGATTGGCGATGATTGATTGGATTCAATCATCAAGTCACTTTGCGTCGATGCTGGTCATCCGTTTATGGACTCCTTTATTTATTTGTCCATTATGCTATATCACACATTGTGATATCGCAGTAGAAGTCAACTGCGATATAATTCTCTCATTACTTTCAACTACAAAAACCTCGACTGACAACATGCCAGATCTGGCATACTGGTATTGCCTCAATGGTACATCCGGGCTCATTAGAAGGATGTGTTTCTCTGTAGTTTTCTTGAATACTATTTGCACTTTGAGATTCGAACCCATATTCTTTCGTTTTATGGGTCTACGCTTTTTGACTAGGCTAACCATCCAGTATAGCTAGAAATTCTTCTAGGAAACCTTCAATGTAATGAAGAAACCTCCCTTCTTATAATGGAAGTATTAGTCTGTAATGGAAACCTTTTCTCTTATAGGAAACCTTTAATGTAATGAATTTCTGTAACCGCATTTTCCAAGATGCATTTAAAGCATTATTTCTGTATATTTGGCACGGATGAGATCAGGATATCATAGAATCGGTGCTGGTGATCCTTAAATGGATTCTTTTATTTATTTCAATTTAGCTAGATTACACAAGGTGATTTCACAGATGAAGCCAACTACGATACCATTCTTTCATTACTTCCAACTACATACACCTTGACTCACAGCATGCATGATTTTAGCCTGACGTATTGGTATTGTTTCTGAAATTGCATTTTCCGAGTTGGACTTCAAGCATTTTTCTATATATATTTTGGTTTAAAATTTCCATTTTATATTTTTAAACCAAAATATATATGAATCCCAATGTTGGATCCTGACTTGCAGTTAGGTACAACAACCAATATTATAATATATAATATTATATATATATTTTATAATATATAATATTATATATAAATATATATAATATTAAAACTTAATATTAGGAGGTATTTACAGTATACAAAAATTAGCAGTCAATTAACGACCGAAAAAATAATATATTATTAGTCTTCAAATAAGTGAATATTTATGCCTTTAAGATTATATTTATTAAACCTTCTAACTTTTGCTGATGAACACCGTTGATTATTAGCTGAATGTGTATTTTTCCTACTATACATTATATTTCACGTTCAAATGACTAAATTGCAGACTCAGTGTAGATGAAATGAAGATCTTTATCTAAGCATTTTGTAGGTTATTAATATATTTTAAATTTGTTGGCATGTTGAAACTCACTTAGAGCTGATTTGCTTCAATTAAAAATTCACTACCGATTCGAAAATTAACAACCGATATTACTAAATGTGTTATGCCACTTGATTATTCACAGATATATTCAGAAATTTATGCGTTTCTGATTCTCTAATATAAAATTATAATATGCAAAATGTCATGTTGTTCCTTTGAGAATTTAAATGTGTACATAAGTGCGATATTCCAATTAGTATATAATTGCATACACGAGCGAGTATCATCATTTGGTCGGCTTCATAAATTATCCTCGTGTGAAGACTTCACACGAGGATAATTTATGAAGCCGACCAAATGATAATATGATACGCCGAGAACCTGTTGCATTTGTCGTTTATGTTGGTTCTCTTGCTTGTGCTTGTCGTATTGGGGATAGCGCTGGAAAGCGTATACTTCGGTCATCTATGAAACGGATTCAACTAATATCAGGCCAGCAAGATAGCAATCAACAAGTGACATATTCTAATGCAATTAACAGCAATCAATGTAAGTCGTCTCAATAAAACTTTTTACGGAATACTGCTATTAACATATGAAGGATAAATACTTTAATTAATTAATTTAATTATTTTTCGATTAATAATTCATATTTCATTTTGGTAGTGGTCAAATGAAGTAGAAATGAACAATCCAAACGAAATTATTTCAAAATACATTATTATTGCAATTCAGACGGGATCGCGATACTGCAAACCAGACATACCTCAAATTATCTTTCGGATTCCTCATATTTCACTCATATTTCATTGTGAAAGATGCCGAATGGAGTATATCCAAATAACCTTCATGACTGCTGTTTCGTCGTTATTATGACTCATTAGTAAGAAATAATCTCAACATCTGGCTTCAGGGCAATATTCATACCCGGCCACCTAACAATGCCATTGTTATTATATTATTATTTGTATTATCTTATTGCATTACGAATATAAAGCCTTTTTTAATCTAATTGTGAAAGTAGGCGAAAACATTGTCTTGCAAATTTCGCATTATATGAAAATCTTGCTTACGATATGCATCTATTGATTTATTTTTACATGTGCTGATATTGTCTTAAAATACTCGGAATTTAGTGGCAAATAGGTGTAATTCTGCCGTCGATAAACTTAAAATTATAGTTATATTTGACATTAAACTTAATAAACTAAAACTTTTATTTAATTTTATAATTTATGAAATAAAAATAAATTAACTTTTAAGAAATTGTTTCTTAGAACATTTGAATATACAATAAATATTTCTTACTGGCGATAAAGTTGGCAAAAGAAATAATAACTACAGAATGATCCCATATACAACTTCGGGAAATCACGAGAGCTATTATTTAAAAAACTCATGATTTATTGCAAATCACATAATTCCTTTCGGTATTCTGTATATATTAAGGAGATCACATCTTAAGTATTTTTAATACTAAATAATATATAAGGGGATTAAAATTAAACGAATACTTATAACTTTACCAATCTAACAAAGTAAGAATCGCTAGATAAATTAAATAAAAATTTATTAAGAATATTAAAATATAATTAAAAAATGCATTTACGTAAAATGGACAATTTAACAAATATATTTTAATGTTGATTTATTTTATTGTATATTTTTATAAGTTTAATGTTGAACTATTTTACTTGCAAACCTTATTAAGATATAAGGATTATATTCAAACGTTGTGCTGCCAAAAATCTAATTACCGTATGGTTTATGAAGATTTTATAGAAACGCTAAATTAACTATAATTTAAAATTAACTCAAAACAACCTGATTTATTTACGTATATTTACCAGTGTTGATAGTAATATTCAACTATTATAGATTTGGGTAAAATGCTATCTTTAAATATTAAATAGATTTTTAAAAATACGTTAACATTTATTAGATATTGCTGAAATAATATTATATAATTATATAATATAATAAATATATTAATAACTTATTTTAATAACTAGTTATATTAATAGCTAATAATATTTATAATAGAATAATAATAGAACTAATAATTTTTTTTATTTTTTCTAATAACAATTATTTATTACCAAGCAGTACAGAATGGTTCCCGCAAATGGACATTATTTCAACCAAATAAAACGTATACTTCAAAATCTTCTTAAGCAGTCCAATGTCTAACTGGGTGACCTCTCGTCGATCGATCTCCCCTAATGCAGACAGAGGACATTTTGGCGAGGGCGATTCCAACCCTTGTCCGAATTGAACGGATGATTTTGCTGTAAGTGAAGTAATGATTTTGCTGTAAGTTAAGGCGTGAAGAAATTATCACTGCAATTCTCTTCAGAAGGAAGGACGCATACGGGCCCATACCGTCATTTGCAGCAAAGACCACATGGATGAAATACGCCTTCTCAAGCCTCGTAACTCGTTCGCCGTACTTGGCAATTTTCTGATGCTCTTGATAGAGGAAATGACTTTCAATTGATTCTGACGTATATGACGTAGCAAGGTGGCTAAATATGCATACGTTCAGTAAAGACCGCTTCGTTTTATCGCCTGAGAGACCTTTACACCCAATATCCAGAGGCGCGCATGCATTTGTAGTTGTGCTACCAACCTCAAAAATTAGTTCATCTGGGATTGACTGGAGACTCGGCTCAATCGATACACTGCTACATACGTGAGACAGTTCGTTGGCAAGAATATCACGAATGACATTATGACGAACTGTCAGCATTCCACCAGATTAGCAAGCCAACTAGTGCGTGACCTCACTGTCTTGACCACAAGAACACTTTGAGGAAGCTTCAGATGGTCGTATACCATATCTCACTGCGATTGCATCGTGAAATTGCTGACTATTTAAAATCGGACTCAGATTTTCGATCGGTTTGGCTGAAAGCCAGGTAGAAACTCCTTTGCGTGCAGAGTACTCTATGATAACAGATCCTTGTTAACATGCCAGCTGAGCAGCTGAAAGTTTCAACTTAAGGTGTGCCTCGTTTTGTCTACGAAATTGTGTAGCAATCGTATCCTGAACTCGTGCAAGTTCTTCACCAGTAAATCCATCCAACAAAGATCTGCACATTTCCCGCAAACAATTATACGCCTCTTTAGACTCTCCATGTGGAAATGCAATGTCAAGACTTCCAAAGGGGCAAGGAATTTGAATAATATTTTCAAGTTTCTCATTCAATTCGCTGCCTAAAATGACAGGAATCAAATTTTGACGTAGGGCATACGAAATGCATTCCAACGGAGACCCCTTTAAAATGCAAGCACGTCTTAAGAAGTTCCATTGAAACTGCAATGCTTGGGTAAGCGCAGTGAAGGCAACATGCGGACTCTCCTTTGCATTTTGTACCAGGTTCTGGATCGTTGACAGCCATATAGAACTAATAGAACTAATAGAACTAATAATATAACTAATAATATTTATAATATTTTAATACTTATAGGCTATAGATTATTATATAACTATAATAATCTATAATGAAAATTGATCTAAAGCTAACCTATGAAAATTAGGAAGACAATTTTAACTTAATTTTACCTAATAAAAGTACAATCATTTCATGTTTAAAATGTTTAAAGTATCATGTTCAAATATAATTTTCAAGTATAATAAAGTGATCATTTACCAACGAATTCAAATAATCTATTAAGTTATAGATTGAAGCTTAGATATTCTTAAACAAATTTACTTACTTCAAATCAAATTGATTTTTATTGAATGTAATAATTAAATTTAATAATTAAATTTAATTATTAAATTTAATTATTAAATTTAATTACTTTTTATTATAATAAATAGTCTTGTTAATCTAGAAACTTAAAATTTATTTTTATTACTGGCAGTTGTTAAGATGCAATTCAATTTTATGTTACTAAATTTTAAAGTTACGATATTAGATACGGAGGACAATATTTCTGAAGATGGCGTTGATAATCGCTTTGACTGTTTATTAGTCGACAGTGAGCAGAATAATGAAATGTAAGCTTTATTGTTTATTGCTGGTAGTTGTTAAGTTTGAATTCAATTTTATTGCCACATTTCAATGTGCTAACTAAAGACAAATTAATAAATCTATAAAATATAGTAGATGTATTAATCATGGTTGTTTTCTCACGTAAACATTTCTTGTTATTTTATAATCAACAATATGATTTGTAACGATTTTTGATATTACAAATTTGACTTTAATCTGTACTTTCGAATGTTTTTTAAACTCGTGTAAATTATTGTAGCTTTTATCTATAAACAATATTTGTTAAATTTCACTTACCTTAATTCTAGATTTTTAAAATTATTATATTTTTATAAAATATTTAATTACATTTTTCTTTTGTACATTTTATTGCCTATAGATTTAAAAATTATAATATTATCTAAATTGCTGTAGCGTTAGTAGATCACGAAATAAACTACTTTAAATGTTTCAATTTGCATTAAACGAATGTATGTAACATCCATATACCTACTTTGATCACGTACAAGCCAACAACTATGGTTTATTCAATTGTAAAATGGTCTTCTCGTTAGCCTTTAGTAGCGGGAATAGTGAAGAGCATTTTATGAGAGATACTTCTAAGCGATCGTCATTACTTGTCCCAGCCATATTAACTAGCATGCCAACACGAATGAGACCAGCAGATGTACTCCCATCATATCCTGGATCACGAAGCTTCAAATCTCATCTCCAAATAGTGTTTAACTCCGATACGTCGGGGCAGACGATCTCCTATATTTAAATCGATTTTATTGCCGATCAATATAATCAATTGCCGATCAATAAACTACCGTTTTGCTGCCGAAGATATCGCCTGAACAGAATAAGACTAACTAATAAGTTTAATGTCGGCAACATATCAGATTTACTTTCCAGAGTGCGAACATATGTTATTCAATCATTAAATGAAAGCGCAATTGCCTGTTGGTAGCGTGAAAACTCGATCAATTTAAGCACCTCCAACAATTTTCATTTAGATAATGGTTGAACGCCTTTTACGAATCCACTATCCCACAAACTGAATAATCTTCCGAGTATTTTCGAGGATTGTCGCGAAAATGAATAAGTAGTTTTATTAGGGGTTGAAGAGTAAGAATTCATAAAGTTGAAATAATCTTTGATCACCGTTTTAATTTACAAATCGTTAAAAGCCTTTTCTAACCACTACAGCATTCTTTCAACGCATAAAGAATTTCTCATAAATTTCATCAATATCGGTCATTTAGCAGCTTTTAAACACACAATGATTTCGTCTACTTTAATTTTCTTCGGTTGATTCAACAACACTTCTTTCAATATATTAAAATATATTAAAATAAGATATATTAATATCTTATTAATAATTTATATATATTAATATATAAATCATATATTTATATAATACTTATATATTTATATATATCAATTAATCACTGGATTGAAGTGATCAATTTTTGACGTTCTATAACTCCGGTTTTAATGTAATTAATTAGTAAAATTTCAAAAATTTACAGAAAATCTATCTAAAATTTATCATTTTAGAAATTTGAAATTGAAATGTTTTAAAAATTTAGCTATGAAGCATTTTGAAATAATAAATAATAAATTCAGAAATGTATTATTCATTTGTTAGATTTTATAACAATAAAAAACAATTATTATTTCTGAGCTCATCAAAGAACATTCATATAATTCTATGGGAGATTACAGGAAATTGACTAAGCCTAACTACGATAATTAAGAATGTGTGCTTATTTGTTAGTCATCTAGTGCCTGACAACGATGTACGAGGCTACCACAGTCAAGTGCGGCAAATTCCGCTATAAATTTTGAAGAATACAATTAGATTGTGTTCTCATCAGATTATGTCAAGCGATCAATCACTAATTATTACTAACTGGTCAATCTTTCCAGGAATTCTTCTTTTCATCCAAAAAATTAAAGTTGTAGTAAATGGAATGGACTTGGTGAAACTTGATTTCGCGAACGCATTTAACAGCTTATACAGAGACTTAGTCAATTTTACTATTGATCGTTATGAATATGAAATCATATCCTATGTCAAAATATTATTACGATAGACTCTTATTCACTCAGTAGACGGCGTTCAACAATGCGACCCTCAGGGTTCTTTGTTATTTTTCTTGATATCAATAACTTGGCAAAGTATCTTCGTTCACCAAGTATTCTATCGTAAGGAACCGACCTGGATCGAGAACTCAATATAAGCAAGTTCGAAATAATAACGGACGTCGCCTTGAACGATACACTTATAGAGTCCCTGTTGCTGGAGCAAAAACAGTTAATCAAGAGGTTGTAGCTATGATCAGTGCTTCCATTGAATGACCAGAACACTTATAGAGTCCCTGTTACTGGACAAAAACAGTTAATCAAGAGGTTGTAGCTATGATCAGTGCTTCCATTGAAAGACCGGAACACTTATAGAGTCCCTGTTACTGGAGCAAAAACAGTTAATCAAGAGGTTGTAGTAATAGAATAGTATAGTAATAGTACTTCTCAAAATTAGCTATCTTTTACGAGTTTCATCTTAGTTAATGGCGATCGAACTGACAAATTTGACGTGTTTACTCGCCGTTTGCTCAGCCAGATTCTCAATCTGAACCTATCAGATTTCGCTGGCATCAAACGTCATTATCGACCAATTTGAGTGGACTTGGAGTTTTGCAAAACCGTTAAAGTCTCGTTAGCAGTCTTCTGTTCGTCAGTGTTGGCTTCCAAACAGCTGCTTTTCTGGATAGTTAAGCAACGCTTGCTGCTCACACAGTCAAGATTATATCCTAGCCGCTATGACCCTTTGATTTTTGTTGAGTGATCCTACCAGACGCTAAAAGTCAAAAACAATGGATGCGACCTTACTACAGGAACATATACAAAAGTTTTGTCGATGCGGCTAGGACATCAGAGGATAATCGCTTTCAAGTCTAGAAATGCTGGAGCCTTTCTATAAGCACGTCTGTTGAAACTGGAATGAGCGACTAGGCTATTAGCCTAGCTCTCGGGTTCCGTCTCGTGATTGACTTGTCTGCATTATTCAGATGTTAATGCGAACAGCTGGCCTACATTTCGGAAAGCCAGAGCTCGATGGCTTGAGAGTTTAATCTAGTCAAGCAAGATACGCTAATGTGAATAATCTTCTAGCCACACTGGGCTCGCCGTCAATGGTTATGGTGAAGTAGCCAACGCCGCAGATAAGGACAAGACAACAAAATATATGTGCCTAAACCAAAGACACTACTTCAAACCAGTTGTGATAGATGTACTCAAAATCTTCAAACCAGAAACTATTAGTCATCATCAGGGAACTGGGAAAACGGTTGATTCGCGCAACCGGTGAACTAAAGCTGCGAATTTTAAAATTCAGCGATTGCGTGTCGCTGTTTAAATCGGAAATGCTTGATGCATGTGAGAGGCAACAGCACAGTGTTGTCTGATGGTCTGCCTATGTTTGAGTTTTTACAAACTTTCTTGTGTTTTGACTTATTCAAATGTAGTTTTAATGGTAATTTTATTAGCTTAAGAAAATTTTTAAACATGTTTAAATTCCAAAAATTAAATGTTTGTATACAATTTTTTAATAAAATTTTAGATAATCAACCAATTTAAAGTTGAGAATAATTTGTTGATTTAAAATAATAACTTAAAATAATAACTTCAGGATCAAAATATTAGGATCTAAATAGCAACATCTTACAAATGTTTGATATAATCCAACTTTTTAAATGATGATGCCATGAACTTGACAGAACATTATTGGTGAATTATATTTCATCAAGTAGTCTGTGTTATTGTCGACGGTGACAAAAATTAACATGTTTATCAATAGAGTATTTTATTACGATTATTTTGTCGACATGAAAAAATTATCGTCACCAATGCGGATTTTCACAATTAGACATTACTATAGAAAGAATTTCAATACAACTTGTTTAATTGAAAATTACTGGTGATGTTATATTCATAAGAAGACTTTCAATACAACTTTTTTAATTAACACGATCAGGAAAGTATAAACATGCATGCTTTTTTACAACCTTCGTCGGGAAGCTAAATCCAGAATGCACCTACCACAGACGCCTAGCCTCCAATGTGGCGTTTCGAACTTTGTCTACTGTTCACTACAGGGTGGTCTTATCAGTGTGGCCCTGTAGCAACACAACTCCGACAGTACTTAATCCTCAGTAAACCTCTAAAAGGAATTCACCAAGCGCACGCTCCTCCACTGGTGACCAGTCTTACGTCTGGTATGGTTTGCTAAAGCAGTGACTTCACAGGACAGAACGTGTGCTATCGTTCCTTTCTTCATAAACTTACAAAGCACGAGTTGGTGCTGTTTAGGATATTTTTAAATAACATTAAATACTATTTTATTATCTCAATATTTTCTAGTATCTCCTACAAAAGTAAACATTTAAGCCCGAATGATTTAAATATTTTTTATTATAAAATATAAAAATGAATAATTATTTTTTCATAATTAAAATATAATTATTTAACTTTAAATATAAAGATTACTTTAAATTTTGGTGTAAATTTTATTATCTAAAATTATTTATTATAAAATGTAAGGCCGAATAATAATTTTGAATTTTGTTATTTTAGCATCGATGACGATATTAATTCATCTACTCCGGATATACTCGTTGTTGATAGTAATAAAGATGGCATTAAGAGCTTATTTATTTTGGTTGCTTGTGCGACTCTTCCGTTTCTCATATACTTGAAAAGAATGCTCAACAATTCACCTGACGAGGAAGATCGTAACATGTTATTTTTACCGATTGATGATCGTATAAAGCTTGACCTTCTTATTACCAGCATTTCAAACATATCGTTACGATTGATTGAACATAGTCCATTGATGATGAAATATGGTGTAGATTTAATAAAATTAAAAGACGAATTTAATTGCTCAATATGCTTACTAGACGAAACACCAACAATAGAAAATTCATTAATGCGAATTGCCAAAACGTATTGTAATCATAAATTTCATGTCGAGTGCCTGTCTTTATGGTTGCATCGACATACTGCTTGCCCTTATTGTAGACAAGATTTAATTATTGACTGTTACTAAACAACATGCTCACCTCGCTCATATGATCCGTCTATTGTATTTTCTACATTAATAGCTTATTTGTATAGATGATTGGAAGTAATTGATTTTATTAAATTATTTTAATAGTTTATTAAAATATTTAAATTAATTTTAATTAATTTAAATAACATTTTACATTAAATGTTAAATATTAATAATGTTAAGTAATAATATAAAAGTAATAATAAAATAATAAAATTAATAATTGTTTTTAGATTTCCTATAATTTAAATCAAGTTAAAATAAAAAATTGAAATTAAAATAAAATTTAAAATAATTTATTAAATTATTTTAAATAATTTATTAAATTATTTTAATAGTTTATTAAAATATTTAAATTAATTTAAATAACATTTTACATTAAATGTTAAATATTAATAATGTTAAGATGCATATTTTATATTAGATAAATGTAGTTTTAAGATGTGAACAGTTTATTCTACGCATGAGATCTGGTAACGACTTTTAAATAAAACTTAGTACGGTAATTTGTGTATAATCAAATCAGCTAACTGAGTCTATGTATTTAATATAATTAAGATTATAAGATTATAATTATAAGATTTTATATAACTTATATCAAGTTAAAATAAAAAAGTTGACATTTAAAATAAAAATCAATTTTTATGAATTGCCTAATAAATATAAACGTTGTATCATAATAATGATTAGAGGTCATCAGGAAGAACTGCTATGTTTCGGCCCCTAACTCTTCTACCCAACATAGCAGCGGGGGCCAGATACGTGTTAAGGACGTATTTCCTCTGATTAAATTTGATTATATAGTATCTTATTCTAATACAAAGTATATTATTTAGTATCAATCCATAAAAATTTTCCGCTAATGATTTTAATATTATTGTGTTGATTTATATATTTTACTATTTTCTGCTTGATGTTATTTTTATAGTAACCTAGTTTAAAATATGTATCTATTAAATTATTTAAATGATTTGAAGAAAGCCAATATCATTACATATTGTTGCAATTCTTAAAATTTCATTATTTAATGTATTATATTTTATATTATATGGTATGCATTATGCTTATGCAAAAATATGTTTCTTGTAAATTTAAATATGTCATCTTTACGATATAAATTAATAGTAGTTTTAGTTAATGTTAATTTAATGTTCATATCTAGATATACACCTTCTTTATCATTAATATTGGATTTATTAAGAATAAGTCTACCTGGATGAATTTGTTCACTAATTGAATAAAAATTATTAGCATTAAATACACATATACCATCAAGTGATGGTTTAATTTTTGTTAGATAGGCGTTATAGTTATTATAGCATATATATGTATATCGTTTTCCGAATACAAGATTAATTAATTTTTCTAATATCTAATATTTAATATCTGCTAAATCTAGATTTGTATAAAGCGTTCTAAGTACCAGGCGTTATAGTTATAAGATCATATATATTTAAATACAAGATTAATTAATTTTTCAAATGCATCTTTAATATCTACTAAATCTAGATTTGTATAAAGCGTACTAAAATCGTACGTATTTATATTTTTAAAAATTTATTCCTTTTGTGTGTTCTAAAAAATATTAGGAATTAATATAAATAGTTAAATTAATAAATATTTTAATGTAATTATAATATTTTTTAAAGTGTGTTCATATAATATTAATATTAATTAATATTAATATTGATAATTAATTATCATTAATTATCATTAATGATAATTAATGATATGATTTAATTTGTTAACACGAAATGCACCTACCACAAACGCATATCCTCCAATGGGGCGTTTTAACTTTAGCCTACTCCTCACTACAGTGTGGTCTCATCAGTGTGCACATGTAGACTCACAACTTCGACAGTACTTGATCCTTAGTAAACCTCTGAAAGAAAATAGCAAAGCACACGCTCCCTCACCGAGTGGTATGCGCATTCCGGATTAAGCTTCCCGAATAAGATTTTTAAAAAGCACTACAGAAATTATTTGGATTTTTGTAATTTTAGATTCCAAAATAATATAAATATATTTTTATTATCTGATTCAATATTTATACCCTTTTTATCCATTATTAAATGGTGACTTGTAATAATTGTTTCTAATCAAATATGCAAGTTTTCTAAATATTTGTCTTAGATGTATGTAAGCTTTCGTTATTAATCAGCTTACCAAAGTAAAAATTTAAGAAGTCAAAGAATTGTAAATTTTATTTTTTTTATTATTTAATCTTTATTTTTACCCTTTTGATAGCATTTTCCTTAATTCACTATTTTCAATTAATTGTAGATTGTTGAGTACATATATGTTTATTTATTTTATCAAACTTAAGACTTTTACAATTGCATTCTGTTTCCATTATGTTTCTAATATTATCGTTACATATTGATTTTAATTCTTTATTATAATTACAAATTTTTCGTCTTAATGGCTGTAACAGCTTATACCTTATTTTAGGAATATATTTACTTAAATTTGACCCTATTATTTCTTTACTTTTAGAATTATTTACTTTGTAGTTGTGGTACATCAATCTCATAATTTTGTAATAGTGTTGTTAACTTAATCCTTCGTGCTAGCCTAGTCAAAATCTATCATAATGAGCCCTGCATTATTCAGGGCGCATTATGCGCCCTGAATAATGCAAGGCTCATTATGCATGATACACTCATGTGATCAGTAGCCCATTTTGCCGGCAATGTAAATGTATAAATACAGGAAGACATGAAGGTAATGTAAGTTCTAACATCAGCAATACTATCAACTTCTAAGTTTTTCTTTTTTTGCATTGTGTAAATCGCTAAGTGTTCCCAATTGTTGACTACTCCAATATTGCATGTAGTTCGCCTTTACCGTTTCTGCTATTTCGTTAGAAATACAAACTTTACCATTACGACGTATAAAATACCCAACTTGTGCTTCATCATCGATTCCAAAAATCTGATCAATCCATCTTAATAACTGAGAACTTACTATAGCCTTCACAATAATATTTTGACCATATGCTTGGACTTGAATAAGTTTCTACTCTGTGTAATGAACCATCCATCCGTCAAAAACTGAAATATAAGCATTATACCTGTAACTACTTTGACAAAGTTATTACTAGCTTTATCAATAGTTGTTATTATATAGTTATCCTTTAATTTAGTAAGTTCTTTATACATATCTTTATTAATTTTATCTTTCCTTTTATAATTGTTTGTTATTTTAATTTTATCAAATATATAATCTTTCCAAATGTCTATCTTAGATATATTAGAGCTTTCACTATTAATCAGCTTGCCAAAGTAATCATTTAAGTTATTATATAACGAATTGTAAATTTTATTTTTGTCAATGTTATTATTTAATCTATATTTATACCCTTTTTATAGCAGCTTTCTTAATTCACAATTTTCAATTAATTCTAGATTATGGGTACATATATGTTCATTTATTTTATCAAAACTAAGACTTACAATTGAATTATGTTTCCATTATGTTTCTAATATTATCGTTACATATTAATTTTAATTCTTTTTTAATTACAAATATTTTGTTCTAATGAAATAAAACAAAATATTTTGTTCTTATTTTAGGAAATAATTTTTATTTTTATACCTCATTTTTTGTCCTTAAGCCGTTAACAGTATATACCTTATTTTGGGAATATATTTACTTAAATCTGACCCCATTATTTCTTTACTTTAGAATTATTTAAAAGTCCGGCTATATTTATGTTATCTATACATTTATTAATGAAGTTTATGGTTAATGTATATTTTTTATTGTTATTATTAACATTTATTGTCCGATTATTGTATTTTGTATTAAATATTAAATACTTTTCATATTTAATATTCAATTTTACAACTTAACCTATCATAATTGTTAATTAATCTTTGATTTATTGAACAAATGATATCTTTAGAAAAACTTCTTATATTTACATAAATATCTTTTAGCTTATTATCACTTAAAAGTTGTTTTAATATTTCTAATTGTTCATTTATATACATATCTTTTTTAATATTTTTAACTCTATTTTTCCTATTCCTTTTATCACCATGACTTCTTGGTTTGCGTTTAACCGGATTATTATAATATAGTTGTTTATTATGTATTATACTACTTCTGCCAATTCCTTGTACCACGTCATTCAATCCTAATGGGTACATGGAATTAAGCGTTTTAATCCAAAAATCTTATTTTTCTAATAGTTTTTGATTTAATATTGAAATGTTTTCTTCGATAATATGTTCTAAAATAAATAATTTACAGTTTTTAATGTCATGTCCTATTAATCACATATGTTTATGAAATATAGTTTGACTATTATGCTGTGTAGTATATATGTGTTGCCTAAACCTAGTTTTTAACATTTGATATGTTTTTCCAATATATTGAAATCCACATGTACATTGTATTAGATACACTTTACCTGCGGTATTGCAATTACAATTATTATTAATATTAAATGGAGAAAATTTGTTTGTCGTATTACTTACAATACAATTATTATTTATAACATCACAAACTATACAACTTTTTCTGTTACATTTAGAAGATCTAAAATTAAAATCATTAGTACTTACGTATTTTTCCAATCTAGTTGAGTATAATAGTTGAGTATAATAGTTGAGTATAAACTAGTTTAGTATAATCTAGTTGAATATTATCTAGTTGAGTATGTTAACGTTGCTTTTTCGGTGTCGCCACCTAGTTTAGTTGACTCAGACTAAACTTACAACGGGCCATCCTGCAGCATCTGATAGGGGCTGCCCTGCTTAAGGCGGTTGCAGGCTAAAACAAGATCTATAAAGATCTACCACTTTCACTCCACGCGCTACGCGACCTAGCTATTGGCCATTACCTTGTCTCTTAAACGTGAAGCAGTTTACATTTTAAAGTGTAATCGCCTTGGGATGCAAACTTCTCCCTTTTTTAAAAATTAATAATTCATCAAACTTGCTTGAAAATAAGAAAAAATAATAATAACGTCGTAACCAATAACATAGTTTCAGTATTTTTTGACCTTAAGTATAAAAATTTTAAAGTCACTGTTCAATATAGAATAAAAAGGGTATAAAATTTGAATCAGATAATAAAATTATACCTATATTATATTGTATTATATAAATATTATATATTATATAAATCCAGAATTATCAGATTTCATTCAGCATATGAAACCTTCCATCATGATATCTAGAAAACTGCATTGTCCGAGATGCTCTCTTGCACATTTATTGTAGATTGTTTGGTAAAATCCCATATATATTATATATTAAAGGTCTTGACCTAATTGGCCGTCGATTACAAACAGCAGAAAAGAAAAAGAAAACCTCAACAAATCCCTTGCTTCCAAGCTACTCCTTCCCTTGCCAGTCGCTCCAATATCGCCCACCAATTGTCACGGTATGTTCGCTATCCAACCATGGTCTTCTGAAATATATACGGAGGTGCAATTTGTTCAAGGCATTTTTTGAGTCTTTCTAACTCCTTCACTAGGACGTTTCAATAATGACTTTGGTGGAGCAAGAAGCGTTAGTTTAGGCAGTCGGTTGTCGTCTATCCTATTTTATCTAGACATATTTCTACATATCTAGAAATAGGGACATATATATTAAGACAAGTAAAAGGTGTTTCAATGGGTGGTAATAGTAGCCCAATTATAGCTGACTTGTTTTTAAGCTTTATAGAATATGAATTTGTTCATAACTGTTTAAAAAAGTAAATATAAACTATATAAATACATTCAATATATGGTTTCGATATATTGATGATATATGTGTATTTGATTCTAATAATTTTTGTTCAATTAGTGAACAAATTTATCCAGGTAGCCTCATTCTTAATAAAACCAATATTAATGATAAAGAAGGTGTATATCTAGATATGAACATTAAATTAACATTAACTAAAACTACTATTAATTTATATCGTAAAGATGACATATTTAAATTTACAAGAAACATTTTTGCATAAGCATTCATGTATTCCATATAATATAAAATATAATACATTAAATAATGAAATTTTAAGAATTGCAACAATATGTAATGATATTGGCTTTCTTCAAAATCATTTAAATAATTTAATAGATACATATTTTAAACTAGGTTACTATAAAAATAACATCAAGCAGAAAATAGTAAAATATATAAATCAACACAATAATATAAAGAATAAATTTAAACTCTTAAGTGGCAAATTTTTATGGATGGATAATAAATAATATACTTTGCATTAGAATAAGATACTAGATAGTTATTTCAGAGGAAATACATCATTAGCATGTATTTGGCCCCGCTGCTATGTTGGGTAGAGGAGTTAGGGGCCGAAACCTGATAGAATAGCAGTTCCTCCTGATGACCTCTAATTATTATTCTGATACAACGTCTGTTATTTATTAGTCAATTCATAAAAAGTGATTGTTATTTTAAATTTCAACTTATTTTATTTTAACTTGCTTTAAATTTTAAATAATTTAAATATTAAATAATTTAATAGATACATATTTTAAACTAGGTTACTATAAAAATATCATCAAACAGAAAATAGTAAAATATATAAATCAGCACAATAATATTAAAAATAAATTTTAAATCTTTTAAATTAGAAGAAAGATGGCAAAAACCAACGTTGCCATGCGTTGGTTTTTGCCATCTTTCTTCTAATTTAAATGCTATTACACCGTCGCAATCCTCATTCAAATTTTAAATCATTAGCGAAAACATTTTATGGATGGATAATAAATTTACTTTGTATTAAGATAAGATACTTAATAATCAATTCATCAGGTCATCCACCTGATGACCTCTAATCATTATTATGATACAACGTTTGTTATTTATTGGGCAATTCATAAAAATTGATTTTTATTTTAAATATCAATTTTTTTATTTTAACTTGATATAAGTTATATAAAATCTTATACCAATTATTTATAATTATTTATTATCTAATTATTAAGTTTTGATTTATTGATTTAGCATTATTATTTTTATTTATTTATCTTTGTTTATTTTTATTTTATAATTATATTAAATACGTAGACTCAGTTAGTTGAATTGATTAGTACATTATGAAAACGTTCCAACGAATTTAGCGCCATTATTAATTTTAAAAACACAAGAGCTACAGAAAATGTATAAAAAATGAACGAATTGTCGTGGATTTTGTATATATCAAAATTATGGTTTTTATTTGAGTCAACAAAGGCGGACTGGAATTGTAAGACGGACGTATATCTAATACGAAATGCTCAAGCTACTTTAGTAAATTACGATGGACCGTTAACACCTTATAGAGGAAAATATCAGCCTGCAGTTGTAGCTGGCTTCATGCGTACCATATTTATTAACAAGACCATCGACATCCTGATGAATTCAGAGCGATATAGAGCTAATCGCACAGCAAAATTAATGGCCCAATATTTAAGGGAAGCTGGTATAACAATAAGACAAGAACAACAGTCCCAATTATTGAACAATGTGGTCGGAAGTGTGCAAGCATACCAATCATTACGGAGCATAATAGAAATCTATCTTAATTGTTCAACCAACCCTGAGGAATCAGTTCATAATGTGGTTGTAGTTACACACTCCAGTGTAATAGTGGGTATAATGTGCTATTTGCTAACTGATGAACCATATGATGAATGTGAAGTTGAATTGACTCCCCGCGTCTCCCATGTATCGTCTACTAAGCTGTCTGTACACATTGATGGAAACAGCACGCGTATAACAGGGATGATGGTTGCTTTAACTGCTGATCATATATATAAATCGGATTACATTCCGAATGAATTATTATCGCTATTTAATGTAAACATAGTCGGTAGCGCAGAAGAAATTGAACACATGGACGACGAACTATTCTTAGCAATGGAACGGTGGAGAATGAGAAACTGCGACCCGACTGCGTTTAAACTAATGATCGAAGATTTACTGCACGTTAGTTCACAGCAGTTTATATACTACTATTTTCATAAACATAGATACATATACCCAGAAATGTATGACTATATGATGCATATGTGTAAAACGGATCATGAAGTTAACGAAACACTACGAGCATATATAAGGCAAAGCGAAATGAGATCAAGTAGATTTTTGCACATTATTTAGATTGAAAAATAAATTAGAAACATATAATTAAATCCATTTTTCCTTATGGCATTTTATAACAATGATTTGTACTTGCAGTTCAATTAAAATCAAACGTTTTTAAATAATTTCAATATAGTAATGATTAAACCTGAAATGATAAATCAGATCAGATAACTGAGTCTACGTATTTTATACTATAAATTATCATTAAAGATTAATAATTATAAATAATAAATTATTATAAGATTTTATACAATTTATTTAAATAACTATACAATTTATAATTAAAATTTAAAATAAAAATCAAATTTTATGAATTGATTAATAAATATTATACGATGTATATTATTTAGGAATAGAGGATATCAGGAGCAACAGCTATCAGGTTTCGGCCCCGATTCCTCGACCCAACATAGCATTGTCTCGATCCAACATAACACTTTCTAACGATTATTTGTTTTGATGATAAAGGGAAATAAAAAATGCTATCAGATCAGGAACTCCATATTTGTTATTGTGACTTTTATGTTAAATTATATTGGATGAATAATAAATAATATACTTTATATTACAATAAGATACTAGATAAGCAAATTTCACTTTAGGAAATACGTCATTAGCTTAAAATACGTCATTAGCTTAAAAATACGTCATTAGCTTAAAAATACGTCATTAGCTTCAAAATACGTCATTAGCTAAAAAACGTCATGGAACACGTCAAGGTACACTAGATAATTTAATTTTATCAGAGGAAATACCTTCTTAACACGTATTTGGCCACGCAGCTATGTTATGTCGAGGAATATGGTCCGAAACCTGATAGCATAGCAGTTCCTCCTGATGACTTTTAATTCTAATTTTGATAAATCGCATGCTATTTATTAGTCAATTCATTAGTAGCGTCGTTTCCAATTTAAGACATTTTACCAACGAGATATCTGCACGAAATGCAAAAAATTACTATTAAAAATTGCTTTTGTGTTACAAAAATTTGAATTTAGCAATGAGATTTTAGAGACTTTGGGGCATTGTATTATAATTTATACTACACCTTGTATATGTCATATTTTCACAATTAGTAATTGTCTCAAAAGTTAATTTGCTCTACAAATAAGTATTAAATTTTTATATTATGACATTGTGCCAGGAATTTAAGCAATTTAAACGAATACCATTTCGTCGCACAAAGTATAAAAGAAGCTTTTTTAAGCTTTTGGTCTCTTTCTAAAACCATATACAGAAAATACAATCTAAAATAATGCAAATGTGTAATAAATATGAAATTAAATAAATAAAATGTAAATTAACATTAAAACACCTTGAAGATTCGAATGAAACCTTCATCTTTATCATTAAATAAAATATTATTTAAATACTACTGTTTCAACACAATAAAATATTACACAATAAAATATTAATCTCTAATACGTTTTAAAAAGATTAATTATAAAATAATTTATTAATTTTAAAGTGAGAAATATAAAAATGTGAAGTGAGTAAATTAAATTGAAAAAGTGAATAATATAAACTCATTATTTACAGGTATTCAATTGAAATTAAAAATTATGACAAATGTAGTCATTAAATTATCACATACACAGCTAAAGATTAATATTTCAAATTGTAGCCCAAAATGAATTTGAGAAGGATGCAGTTGTCGTCTGAGAAGTGATAAGAAAATTAAATTTGTTGTTTTGAATAAAACCAAATATTTAAAATTGAGAATATTAATATCGGAATGTAATAAACTTGTTAGAGAATAAATATATTATATAAAATATATTATATCTTAATATATTATATATTAAATAAATAATATCTTCAATAAAATGTAAATGATTTAGCCATTTGTTTTCCGGAAAGAAAAAGTAAAAAGTTTATCAAATTCTAATTGCTCAAAACTAACAAACCCGGTATTTTTGAGGAACGCCTTGAATACAAGAAGATGAAAGAGTTCAGGCAGACGAAAATCCAGCACAGAAGACATATTAGAAGAAAAATGAATACCCAGGATAGCTGAATCAAGCTTCGATTAAAGATAAACAGAAAATTTACGTGGATTGAGAATGCTAACAGAAGTAGAACGCAACAGTATATTATTCCATTTAGATCTTGAATTATAGGAAGGTAGAAGCGTGTTCTTTCAAAAGAGTAAAGACCTACTACGCAAGAGAGAACGGTGAGACCTACGAAGAGCTAAATAGTTGCTATGAATATCAATGGAGATAAAAGTGGAAGAACGCTTCAGGAAACGAATGTAGGTTCTAGACGAACGGCGTAGAAGACACTTCAAACGCATGCAGAGTCAAACCATTGCGCATAGTACGTTCGACAGGGCTAAATTGTTAATATGGAAGAATATTGTCGAGTTTCAAATAAAAGAGATTAGACAGATAGTCCGGACGTTGGGGAGTGAAAGAAAAGGATTTGACGGGAGAAGCATTTATTAGAGGACAAAAAATGAGCAAGATTGATACGAAAAAGAAGAAGATTATATTCCACTGTCGACGAATAATAGGCGACAGATGAACAAAGGCATATAATACATAAAGAGAGGATCACAAGAAAATTGTTGGATAGTCCAGGATCTAAAGTAGTAATAACGGCGGCGGAAGATAGACTACTAGGAACAGTGATTAAATCAAGAACACCATGTTAAGCAGAATACTCATATGGTGTTTGTTAAAAGCTGAAATTTTTGGCTCTCAATAAACGTTTTGATTTGATCGCAACTAATTCCCACGTTTGTGATTATAATGTTCATAATTTTATAGTTATACATAAGAATTCAGTGATAATGTAGACATTATTAATCGTGATTTTAATGGAAATATGATTAGGTAGTAACTACGTGTGTGCTACCTACTCGAGTTGGTAATTTCAATGATTTAGGCATAGTTGCAGATGAAAGATTACATTATAATTATTTTACATCCACTTTTAATTGATGACAAGCGCTCAATTCTACTTTAGAATAGATTATTTAAAATACTAACCAAATACTAACTATTTTTAATTATTTGTGAAATAATTATTACCTTAATAATGTAATATTTTTAATACAATATTTTTATTTCAGAAATAATTTGTTATTTATGCAGATTATTTACAGAATTATTTGAAGCATCAAAAATGCGAATTTGTATAAATACAGATGAAAATTTATAGACAAGAAATTTATTTCAAATTTACACCGAATGTGAAAAATAAAATGATATTTAGCACTAAAAAATAAAATGATACTTAATCTGATGATTGTGACAGGAATCACTGAAAATTTGTTGTAAAATTGGAATAAATATTTCAACTGTATCTAAATCCTCACTTATTTAAAATGGCGGAAGTCACATATTTAATAAATATAGTGTGCTACATATAAATAAGGTGTATTATAAGCATATAATAGAAATATCTGAAATATTATTTTATTTAAGTTCATTTTAATGATAAACTCATATTTTGACGTATTTCTAATAAGAACTTCTATAAAACAGTAAGAGTTTTATTGAATTTTTGAATGCAAATGCATACGCAAAAGGAATTATAGATGTTACAATTGTACAATTACCGCTAATTCATTCTGCTTTTGATTTAAATTTTCTATTCAAAAACTACGGTTTTGAGCTTAATTCTAACATATATTTAGTCAATCCTTACCTTATTGCAATACTCAACTAGTATAAGCATTAAATATGGAAAAACCTTTGACGATATTCGCATGAAACATCAATAAAAACATTAATTCCATAAACCATGCTTCTTCTAGCTCTTTATGAGTACACCATTGGTTGTCCCAGGGCAGGTGTAACAAATTATATTTTATATATTTGTACACCTTAAAGTGTCCCTGTAAAACAGCATTTATATTTAAAGGAATTTAGTGCCTGATGCATTGAGGGGTCGATAGATTGCTTTTAAAGTAGAGGGCGAACAGTCAAGCATTTCCAGTTGGAAGGAAATGTGCGGCATCGGATAGACAAGTTGAACAATGTTGAACAATAATATAAATAATTTATAATATATATTATCAGATCAGTTAATTGTGTCCACGTATATTAATTTATTTATAAATTAAACATAATGATAATTAAAAATATTATAATTAATAAATAATTAAATAATTATAAATAATTAGGAAAATATTTAGTTAAATACCGCCGTTTTCATGTTCTCATATTTTGCATAACGGAAGATATTAGTAAGATGCATACGTGCTTATTTGAACTTTGACATAGTATAATCATATTTCGAGATATTTTTAATTTTGTTAGAAACAAATTAAAAATTAAAAATAAATTGTCTAGCGCATATTACGACCTGAAACGTTAAATATCTCATCAATAGACAATTGTTCATAACATATAAAAGTTTATCATGTAAAAGTTTACAAAATATTTGATGATAAAAATTTTTTTGAGTTAAAAATACTTGTTTTCCCAAAGTTTATTTTATAATTATATTAAATACGTAGACTCAGTTAGCTGATTTAATAACAACTATCAAAAGTTTAGCTGAAATGAACTCTCAGCTGAAGAGAAATGTAATGTTTTTTTTGACAAAATATGTTTAATTTAGGTTTTCATCAAAAACCTAAATTATTAATAACCTAAACCTTATTGATTTTTTTCAATAAAAAAATCATTTTGATGAAATGTTTTAACTTAAAATAAGTCTTTAATGTCGTCTAAAAGTTTTTCAAAGAGATGTCAGCTATTCAAGTACGAATTTAGCCTTTAAGCATATTTGCCCAAATAAAGGTCGATCCACCAATTATATTTTAACCATTCCTCCATAAAATATTTTAACGGACGCCATTGAGACTGTATTTGTTTTATATGACACCCTAGAAATTATAAACATGAGGTGTTCCCAATACATCTTATTCGCAATTAAAAATAAGGAAATCTTAATTCAATGGTGGAATGGGAGAATGGGGGAAAATAGAATGGGGGATTGGGGAATGATAAAAGAGGAATGGGAGATTGGGGAATGGGGAAGGGTACAATGGGAAGGGAAAATAAAGGAATGACTGGAATGATGGAAAGTGGAAGGCGCAGGAGTGTTACAGAAGGTGATAGAAAATATTGTTTGTTGATAGCATAGAGTCAATTTGATACGCATCTCGTTACTACTTTTCAGATCAATATGCCCTTAAATATCGTCACTCTAGGGTCTGGTGCATGCAAAAACGAAGATACCTGCATTCAGTGGCTTAAAGATATCGGTGAATATGGCGCTTCCTTTCTATTTTGTTTAATTTGGATTTGAAGGCCTCATAAAGTCAAACTTATTTTGTAATACCCATAAAGAGGCAACAAAATGTGAAGTGCATTAAAATGTGTACGGTTTCTGCTATCCTGGAAATAGTAACAAAAAAGGCGACATTTGATTTAACTTAGGAAATAATAGATGTTTCTATTACATCTTAATAATAATACAAATTTATTTAATGTGGCAAATGCGTACAAGCTGTACGCTTACAAGTCCACAAACAAAAATGAGAAAGTCAAGCAGATAAATTGTTAAAATGGGATCGGATTTGTCGTTTGAAGCACTGCAGGGAAGTTGATTGACGTATATGAATGGGCAGATGATTCCACGATAGAGGAACAGCCACCAGGAAGGAGCGGAGTCCAAGGAGGTAAAAAAGGAAATCTTAATTCTATGGTGGAATGGGAGAATGCGGAAAAGATAATGCGAGGATTGGGGAATGGGGAAAGAGGGAAGTGAATATTGGGGAATGTGAAAGGTGGAAGGGGAGATTGGGGCCAGAGTGTAGGGGGAAGGAGAATGAAGAGAAAGAGGGGTATGGTGAAAAGTGGAATGTGCAAGAATGTTACGGAAGGTGATAGAAAGAAAAAAATGTTCGTCAGGACTTTGAATTGTTTTTATACCTGTTAAGAATAATTTTATACATGTTAAGAATTCTATAATTCTTTCTATCGCTTTCTTAGGCTTCAATTTCTACAACAGACTTTCACTTAAACCCCTTGTTAGAGATAAAGTACGCTCATTGACCTTAGTTCTCCGCAACCACTGTCAAATTCGTAGATTGATCAATTTACCTTCGTGAATGATTATCATATATTCTATTCGATTCTCAAGACTTGATTACTGTCTTAGTCTGTTGTAACTCATCTAAATCCACTCTTCTTCTACTACAGCGCATCGTAAACGCAGCCGTGTGAATTATCCTCCGTCTTCGTCGTTTTGATCATACATTTCACCATTTTGCTTCTCTCGATTTGCCTAGCATTTATTCTCGTGTTTAAATTCGTCATCTCATTGCTTTACGCCTTGTAACTTTTTATACTCCTATATTTCTCAGCCTTTCATTTCTCGACAATTCTCGTCCTGATTACTGTTCTTTGCGTTCCCGTAATTGTCTTCTTTTACATGTCCCAAGCTATTCTACCTCTTTCGGCTTCCGCTCCTTCCTTGTGGCTGCTCCTCTCTCATGGAATCATCTGCCCATTCATATACGCCACTCAACCTCAATGCCGTGTTTCAAACGTAAAATCCGGTTTCATTCAAACTATTTAAGAAATTTATCTGTATGACTTTTGCTGTTTTTTAGTTAGCGGACTTGAATGTGTGCAGTTGGCACGCATTTCCCACTTTAAATCAAAATCACACAAAATCAACAAAATCGGTCATGTAAGCGTGCGCCTATCCGCATTCGGCTCGTAAAAAAATGATTTTAATGTGGCAAATGCGTGCCAGCGCACGCTTACATGACCACAACAAAAAAGTAAATCATTTATCGAGAAGGTGTGAACGATGGAGGTGTTTGAATGTGATAAAGGATGGAGCGCGGCGAACGTCGAGATCGATGAGTCAAAATATACAAGGGGAGGAGATATGTTAGGTTAACAGGGGAGAATCCACATTATTTTGGACTTGTCGGGGTTTAGAACGAGATGGAGATTGGAGAGACGTTTGTAGATAGAAGAAAGACAGTTGGAGGCAGAAATGCCGATATCGTGTATGCGATGGGCGGTGCATGAACATAGATGAGGATGTCATCGGCGTATTGCATGACGTTAAAGGAGAAAGGTTTGATAAACGGAGAGAGATCGCCAAGCAGAAAAAAGACAAGCAGGGGACCTAGGACTGAACCTTGTGAGACCCCTGCAAAAAATTGGGATGGGATGGCAGGATGATGAATTAGAACAGACGCGAAAAGAATGGTCGGAAAGATATTAGGCAAACCATGCTACGGAGGAGGAAGAAAAGCCGTAATCATAACGATGGCGAGACAGGAAGACGGAGTGGTATATAGAGCCTTGTATATAGAGCATATATATAGCCTTGCACTATATAGAGCCTTGTCTTGAGAAGTGAGTATGTAGTTGTAAACTTTCATGCATGCGATTTCTGTGGAGTGATTAGAGCGGAAAGCGGATTGGAAAAGAGGGTATAGATTGGATGATGAGATATAAGCGTTGATATGTATTAAGATGAGGCGTTCTAAGTGCTTAGAAAGAGTAGGAAGTAGTGAAATGGGGCGATAACTGGTAGGAAGGGAGGTGTCGAGCGATTGTTTCTAAGAGGTGGACGAACGATTGCGGATTTCCATTGTGAAGGGAAAATACGACTGCGGATGGACGAGTTAAACAAGGTTGTGAGAAAAGGGGATATCGATGAGCATATAAATTTTAGTATGTGGATAGGCAGGGGATCGGCAGGTGATGTTTTGCTGGGCAAGGATATGAGAACAGATGAGACCTGGGAAGTTGAGACAGAGTGATGATCAAAGAGTTTCGGAATGATGAGGCTAGGCGGGGCAGATTTAGATAGGATGGAGGCCGGGGTGTGAGAGAGCAACGTGGATAATTTGGTCTGGAGAAATGACGAATAATCATGGGGATTGATGTTGCACTGCGAAGAGAAGCGAGCAAGGATTGAGTTTAAAGTATGCCATAGAGTCTTAGAGTTGAATGAAGTGATGATCATATAGTGGAAGGAACGTGGATTTTGGGTATTTTAAATTATGCTGGAGACCTCAGGTAGATTATTATGTTTATCTCTTTATTATTTATTATTAAAGGCTCGAGATATGGATGAATAATCACCGCGATGCTGACACTCTAATCCTTTTAATCAGAAAACATACCAAACCTGGTAATGCTTAATTATATATATCCAAAGGCATTTGGTTGAGATACGGTTGAGTCAGCAATATTTAAATACGTTCGCTCGTATATATAATTCAGCTTTTTAATATGCATATATTTCCTTCGATATTTCGTATTTTACTAATTTGAACACCTTGTAATACTCGATTTGGATTCTTTCGCAGCACATTTATACATATGCTGACGTGAAAATGGCCACCTTGCTTGATAGGGTGCTTGTGAAGTGATCTACAGAAAGAAATCCGTTTCATGTCTCTTTTTACTTGAAATTGGTGATTCTCCATTTGTCTAATTACTTAGGCATCCTTGAATCTCTTTTACGACGACAACATGTGTGGATATCAGAATGATAGTTCAGTACACATTGTTTTGTGAGCTGCATAGACCACGCAAACTAATAATACTTGGTTGAGTAGCCGCAAAAACAATTTCATAGCCTGATTAAGCCTCTATAGTCCATGGTATGTAGCCAATCGCTGACCGCTTTTGATATTCATAGCCTTTTAGCTACGACTAATAATATAGTAAGTTACACGTTGCTATTATGTCCCTTATATCATAAATAACATTGCCATTGCCTCGCTGAAAATATCGTTGTTGAGATGTTTCTTTAATTTAATCAAAAAAATAAATAGTTACTTAATGGTTACGTTTGACACGATTTATGTCAAACCGACAAAATTCCATTGATATATTTTGGCTACTACGAAAATAAGGATTGAAAGAACCTTTTGTTTTTAACTTGTGGAATGAACGGTCCCCATATCCAAGTATTCCTACTTGATTTTAAAGTTTGCTAATTTTATTTAATTCAAGAATTTAATTATCTTCGAACTATTTGATATGCAATTACTGTCAATATATCAGCGATACAAACCAAATCAGTGATTTTGCCTCGCTGAGTTTGGTCGAGGAATAGGGGCTGAAACCTTATAACTTCTGATGATTTATATTCCTACGAAATATCTATGTTGATGACCTCTATTCTTTTGAAATATCTATGTTGGGTTGAGTAATAGGGACTGGAACCTGATAACATAGCAGTTCCTATTGATGATTTGTGTTTCTTATTCGAATACGAATATTATTTATTTGTAAATTCATAAAAATTGATTTATTTAAAATTTAAATTTATAATTTTGACTTGATATGACTTATATGACAATTGAATTAAGGTTCAAAAGCCGAAACCTTAGGAATGAGCGACGAGGAATGATCAGATACTATAGTGTTAGAGTAATTTGGAACGTGGGGTACGAGGGAATGACTGGAACGCAGCAATAGAGAGGTGGGGCGAGTTCATCTAATAAAGGGATAATAATAATACAAATTTATTTAATGTGGCAAATGCGTACAAGCTGTACGCTTACAAGTCCACAAACAAAAATGAGAAAGTCAAGCAGATAAATTGTTAAAATGGGATCGGATTTGTCGTTTGAAGCACTGCAGGGAAGTTGATTGGCGTATATGAATGGGCAGATGATTCCACGATAGAGGAGCAGCCACCAGGAAGGAGCGGAGTCCAAAGGAGTTAGAGTAGTTTGGGACATGTAAAAGAAGGGAATTACAGGAACGCAAGGAACAATAAACAGGACGAGAATTATCAAGAAAAGGAAGGTTGAGAAATGAAGGGGTATGAAAAGTTACAAGGCGGAAAGCAACGATAAGAAGACGAATTTGAACACGACAATAAATTGTAGGCAAATCGAGAGAAGCAAGATGGTAGGATGTATGATCAAAACGACGAAGACGGAGGAGAATTCGGACAGCTGCGTTGACGATGCGTTGTAGGGGAAGAATAGTGGATTTAGGTGAGTTGGAAAATAGACTAAGACAATAATCGAGTCTAGAAAAAAGGAGAGATGATATGAGAGTCATACAAGAAGGGAAATCGATCAATCTACGAACTTGACGGAGGTTGCGGAGTATCAAGGTAGATAAGCGTACTTTTTCTCTTACGAAAGGTTTAAGTGAAAGTCGGTTGTCAAAATGGAAGCCTAGGAAAACGAGATTATCAACGATAGGAAGAATTGTAGAATTTAATGATACGGAGGGAGGTTCGAAGTTGAGGCGTCGAGGTAGGATCCACATAATTTTGGATTTATCAGGATTCAGAGAAAGGCGAAGGGAAGAAAGATGATTGGAAATTGAGACAAGACAGTCCGAAGCGGAAATACTAAGATCGTGAATACGATAAACAGGTGCATGAGCATAGATGAGAATGTCATCAGCATATTGCATAACATGGAAGTTAAATTTATGAGAAATCGAAGACAAATCACCAAGAAGAAGAGAGAAAAGTATAGGGCCTAATACGGGGCCTTGTGGAACACCGGACGGAATGGACGAAGGATGGGAGAGAGAAGAGTTAGAATATACGCGAAATGTACGGTTTGATAGATATGAAGAAAACCATGACACAGTGGGTAAAGAGAAGCCATAATCATGACGAAGGCGATGGAGAAGAATCGAGTGATCGACGATGTCAAAAGCAGACGATAGATCAAGAGAAACTATGACACTACATAATTTATGATCGCGCGATATGAGTAAGTCGTTATAAACTTTAAGACATGCAATTTCGGTAGAGTAATTAGAGCGAAAAGCGGCTTGGAAGGGAGGAAATAAGTTAGAGGAATAGAGATATGTATTAACTTGCTTAAGAACGAGACGCTCAAAGAGTTTAGAGAGGGTTGGGATAAGTGAAATAGGACGGTACGAAGATGGTAGTAAGGAGTCAAGAGATTGCTTTTTGATGAGAGGACGAACAGTGGCGCATTTCCAGATGGCAGGAAATGTACGGCTACGGATGGACGAGTTGAACAATGTGGTTAGGAAGGGTAAGATAACGGATCAGATATTTTTAAGCAAGTGAGTGAGAATTGGGTCAGAAGGAGAGGTTTTATTAGGTAATGACAGCAGAACCGAAGAAACTTCATCAGACGAAACGAGAAGAAGGTGTAATAGTTCTGGGAGGGAAGTATTTAAAGATAAGAGTGGGTACAAGGGGTGCTGATTAACGATGGGGAGCCGACAGCGATGAGACGAAAAGTGACGAGAAGAAGGCGGAGTTTGATGCGGCTGTAGATGGTGGGTCAGACGAGTATATCAAGGTGTGTGGATGTGTGGTCGAAGCGACGGATATGTAGGAGCACTCGAACGGCGGAGTTGATGATGCGTTGTAGAGGTAGGATGGATTTCGGAGAATTGGCGAAAAGCTGAAGCAGTAATCAATTTTAGGGAAGAGAAGCTATTAAAGTAGTATAATATGATATAATATGCGTCTACTCAGTCAGCTGATCTGGTTCATATGTTACACGTCGAATCAAAAAGTGTTCACAAAATAATAGCAAATGACAGAAATGCTAAAGTTCCATTGTTTCTTATCGAGATATTTTTTAGTTAATAAAGATAATTTTAATAATACAAATTTATTTAATGTGTTAAATGCGTGCCAGCTGTACGCTTACAAGTCCACAAACAAAAATGAGAAAGTCAAGCAGATAAATTGTTTAAAGTGGATCAGATTTGGCGTTTGAAGCACGGCAGGGAAGTTGATTGGCGTATATGAATGGACAGATGGTTCCACGATAGAGGAGCAGTCACCAGGAAGGAGCGGAGTCCAAAGGAGGTAGAGTAGTTTGGGACATGTAAAAGAAAGGAATTACAGGAACGCAAGGAACAGTAAACAGGACGAGAATTGTCGAGAAAAGGAAGGTTGAGAAATGAACTTTATGAAAAGTTACAAGGCAGAAAGCAACGAGAAGAAGACGAATTTTAACCCGGTATTAAATTAATACATGACAGCGTTTCTAATCCTTGTTCCAAATCTTTATTTAGATTGCATTATCTAATCCTTGTTCAAATCAGTGAAACAAAGTCGGTCACTGAGATGGACATTTTCTTTAAATGTAGGATAAACTTTATAATGAGGTCCTGGGACTACAATTTCTGATGACACTTTTAGTGTAAAATTGAAGTTGTTATTTTTCAATGAAGAGCTTTTCTTAAACCTTCGATACATTGATATTTAAAATTTATAAAAATTTTAAAAAATAGTTTTAGTTAAAAATTGAAATTCAGCAGTGGAAGAGTGAAGGCTTTCATTTGTTGTAAAATAATTTGTTTAAGTGCCATCATATACACTTCATTTGCGATGCCCCTGTATGAGCCTGCGAGCTTTTGGTGGTATATTGTAACTTATGGATATCCACTAACTATTAACTTATGGATATCCACTATTTCGCAATTTGTCAAAAAAGGATTTTGAAATGCTGAACTGAATACATCGCAATGCTAGCAGAATATGCGGTGTAAATTTTCTTGCATTATAAGATGTGTTTGAAAGAATTTTTTAAAATAATTTGTTTAAGTGCCATCATATGCATGTTATATCTTTACGACTAATATTTATTATTATAACTTATTATTATATTATTATAACATACAAGACAAAGCCTATATGGCTGTTCAGTCTGCTCACGAAAAATAAAATAAAAATTAAACAAAATGTAGAATTGATAGAGTTAAGAAAATCAGGGATACGATAGCTTCTCCATATTATCGATCTGTTCCAGACATATTCGCAATCGCTTCTTAAATAAAGTCAGCGTTGTAGAGGCAACAACGTATTCAGGAAGACTATTCCACACGTTAACTACACGTCTCGACAATCTTGTGACAGACGATAGTTTCCCAGTATGCTGTTTAAAAATTGTCATCGAATGATGTCGCCTGGATCTATTATTACGACACACCATAATATTTCGAGGATATCCATCAAATTTGTGCAATAATTTCCACGTTGCAACCAAGTCGATAAACATTAACCTCACCTTCATGTCAAATATGCCAATCACTTTAAGTCTCTCACGATAAGGTAAATACTTACAGTCTGGACATAAACGGGTAATACGGCGAAGAACTCCATCGACAGCATTCAGTTCAGTCCGTGTACATGGGAAGCAAGATGGAGAGCAATACTCAAGTATTGGTCTCAATAACGAGTTAAACAGCACCCTGAACGACGATGGATTTATTTTCAGAAAGCAATTTTTGATAGTGTGCATCATTTTTCTAGCTTTGCCTAATTGAATGTTGTAATGATGTCGTGTCTTTAAAGATGAATCGATCAAAATACCAAGATCACGATGAGTCGAAACTATCTCAAGTTCTTTTACACCAATGAAGTAGGTATGACATCCTTTGCGTCCACGACCCAATCTCATATTCTTACACTTTTCCAGGTTTAATGATACTCCTGTAGTAAGGTCACGCTGCAATGACAAACAGTCTCGTTCAGTCGAGATCACATTCCATAACTTCAAATCGTCAGCATAGGCTAAGTGTTGTACATTAAGCGATCTCAACAACTCGTTGATAAAAATGCAAAATAATGGCCCGAGAACCGTTCCTTGAGGTACACCACGTATAACACTGCGTTTAGATGAAAAAGCATTACCTACTCTTACACAAAATTGTCGACCACTCAAGAAGTTCTCAATCCAACGAGTCAGATAGTAATCTACACCAATAGATTCGAGAATACTTATTAATTCAGCATGTGGAACGCGATCAAATGCCTTGGAGAAATCCAAATAGACGACATCGACAACCAATCCACATGAAATTGCGTCAGCCCATTGTTCACGAGCACATAAAGTATTCGTTAGACATGAGCGGCCATGCCGAAAACCGTGTTGAGAGTCGCTCAAATAGTTTATTGAACCCAATACATTTATTAATCTTTTGTGAACAATTCTCTCAAGTACCTTACTTACAGTAGATGTTAAACTTATGGGCCTAAAATCACTAACATCGCAAGCATTTTTCGTTTTCGGAAGTGGTACCACAATCGCCGATTTCCAATCATTTGGAATTATCGACGTATTGAGAGAAACGTTGAATAATTTGGAAAGCGGATATGACAGGATACATTTCAAGAGCTTAAGGATATAAGTGGGGATATCGTCAGGACCAGCTGACACGCATTTAGCTAACCTTGGTAGCTTTATCTCAACTTACTCCATCGTGATAATTATATATGGACTCTGACAGATTGATGAACTATTACAAATATTGACTTTATAAGCATCATCCCTACTTAACGATAGTGCAAACACATCAGCGAACGCCTCAGAAATTTTCATAGGGTCTTCAACTAATTCGTTTCCGATATGAATGCGTCGGACACTAGAATTAGATACTCCTGATCGACAAACATAATTCCAAAATCGCTTGGGTGTGTGTCCTAAAGACATAGCAACATCATTCTCGTACAAGTATCTCTTTTTTGATTTTAAGCGATTGCATTTATTGCGTATTAGTTTGTACTCACTATATAAAGCATCACTCTTACTACAGAGACTCCACGCCTTATTTCTCAACCTTATACAACGCTTTAGTTCGCTATCAAACCACGGAGGTTTATCAGACCTCTTACGCTTGGAAAATACACGCATGGGAGCAAATTCGTCTAGGACTTGAATTACCCCACTTTTGATAGACTGCCACATGCTCTCCACATCACCATCATTACTTACAAAAGAAATCCTTTTAGCATATTCAATTATCTCATTATCTGGGATAACTTTCCGTACTCGCTTCTCAACAATCTCTACACTGTCTGATCCGGTCGAATTAGTAGGAATCAGAAACTTGACCACCCCATGATCGCTTGAACTAATTGGGGGTTCTTTGTCAATTGAAGAAATATCATATTCAAGTCTAGTAAACAGCAGGTCAATCTTCGAGGATGATTCTGCGGAGAAACGAGTATCAAAATGAACATGTTGAATAAGCAACATTTCATCATACAATAAATTACATAACGACATAGTATATTTATCATAAGTTGCAATACTGGAGAGGGCGGAATTGTATGAATGCATGTTAAAATCACCAAAGATAAAAAATTTATGGCACTTGGGTATATTCTTAAGGAAATCAATAAGAGCGAACGATATTGCGCCCGGAGCACGATATACTATACATAAAGTAATAATAGCACTCCCAGATTGCGTAATACTCAACTGTAGAGCCTTGGCAGAGCATGAATCATCAATGAATTTTACGGCTGAACTAACAATCAAACTCACATGCTCATAGAAGGCAACTCCACCACCGCGTCCATGGGCTCGATCAGATCTATAAAGAGCGAATTCAGGTATGTGAACCATATCATCAGATATGTCAGGATGAAACCAACTTTCACAAACTCCAAAGACTGACATCATGACAACGTATCCAATACCTAATCTCATCCAACTTATTAACTGCGCTACGTGCATTTGTAAATGCAATTTTAATGGAAGACGAAACATCTCGACATGGACTAGCTGTTGCTAGTACGGTAATCAAAGATCCACACATGCTAGAGGATACCGATCTATCTACAGTTCTAATGGTTTCCAACGGACAAATGGCTTTCGACGAACAACTCGAAAATTTCTAATGCATAGATCTTTCTCGCCTAATAGTAAACGCTTGTGAAGCTCGTTCCTCGCATTTTTCAGTTTTGAACGATCGTCAAAAGATAGATCTCTCAAAATACGTATTGAGTTTTTTTCGAGACGATGAGCCCGACTAAATATATAATTTGCATGAGTTGACGAATCTACCACAACCTTTAACAATCGCGGTATGTTTGAACTGTTTATTCGCCTTCCCAGCCGGAACAAACTTCTAACCACAATCTCCTTAGCTATATCTTTATCGTTAGCATGGAATATTTTATTCAGAACTCCTCTTATCGCACTAACATCATCGTTTACTCGCTCCTGTGACACAGAAGAATTTGATTCAGATAGATTGGCGAAAAGAATGCACCTGTCCCTTGAAGCGCTTCGATTTTTCTTATACACTCTGTGAGAACTTTTGAACTTAGAAGACACAGAACTGGGTAACTCGTCCTGTGAAAGATTATCAGTAGGTTCATTGAGCTTAAGTGAATTCTCATGTACACGCACTGAGCTTGCCGTGATGCTGTTTTCAATACAACCGTTCTTCCAATGCCGATTTTGTTTTTCGCAATATACGAACGTTGTTTCTAGGACTTCCCGTTCTATCACAGGTTACATTTGAAGATGCGATACCAGATTCAAGATCAACGGGTAAGTTAGTTATTTCCTTGAAATGCTGCGATTCGTGAACGGAATCATCCACATCAAATTCACATACTTCCATAGTGTGTTCATCACCGTGAACACCAACATGTGATATATTTGCCTGTCCACTAACGCATCCCATTTGCATGAACCTAGACGCACAGCAAAATCCACATATATATTTCTTGATAGTGTAGCTGTTACGCAACGAAGTCATGAAAACTAATTTATTTGTCATGAAAACTAATTTTTAACTAAATTATTTCTCAAAATTTTGTCATTGAACATATCGATGTTTTATCCAAACATACGATAATAGAGTAGTGAAGTACATACTGAAATATTATTGTTCCATTTGCATCATTTAAGAAACATTCAATTTTAATAATCAAAATATAAAAATAAAAATATATTTAAAGTGGGAAATGCGTGCCAGCTGCACGCTTACACGTTCACTAATTAACAATTCACTCCGTATCATAAAATTTTACAATTCTTGCTATTGTTGACAATCTCGTTTTCTTAGGCTTCCATTTTGACAACCGACTTTCACTTTAACCTTTCGTAAGAGATATAGTACGCTCATCTACCTTGATTATACGCAACCTCTGTCAAATTCGTAGATTGATCGATTTTCCTTGTATGACTCTCATATATGGCTCTCTAAACTCCTTGAGCGTCTCGTTCTCAAGCAAGTTAATACATATCTCTTTTCCTCTAACTTGTTTCCTCCCTTCTAAGCCGCTTCATAAATTATGTAGTGTCATAGTTTCTCTTGATCTATCGTCTGCTTTTGACATCGTCGATCACTCGATTCTTCTACATCACCTTCGTCATGATTATGGCTTTTCTTTACTCACTGTGTCATGGTTTTCTTCATATCTGTCAAACCGTACAATTCGCGTCTATTCTAACTATTCTCTCTCCCATCCTTCATCCATCCCGACCGGTGTTCCACAAGGTTCCGTATTAGGCCCTATGCTTTTCTCTCTTCTTCTCGGTGACTTGTCTTCGATTTATCATAAATTTAATTTCCATGTTATGCAATATGCTGATGACATTATCATCTTTGCTCACGCACCTGCTTATCGTATTCATGATCTTAGTGTTTCTGTTTCCAGCTGTCTTGTCTCAATTTCCAACCATCTTTATTCCCTTCGCCTTTCTCTGAATCCTGATAAATCTAAAATTATGTGGATCCTACCTCGAAGCTTCTGCGTAGAACCTCCTTCCGTATCACTAAATTCTACAATTCTTCCTATTGTTGATAATCTCGTTTTCCTAGGCTTTCATTTCGACAACCGACTTTCACTTAAACCTTTCGTTAGTGATAAGAAAATTTAAAACTGTTCTAGCAAATTACAATTATTCCTGTCAGTTCCAGATTATTCCTGTCAGTTCCAGATTATTCCTGTCAGTTCCAGATTATTCCTGTCAGTTCCAGATTATTCCTGTCAGTTCCAGATTATTCCTGTCAGTTCCAGATTATTCCTGTCAGTTCCGCTCGCTACGCTCGCGGATTGAGCTCAATCTATCGATAAAAGGTCATGCCTAAAAAAGCGCGATCTCAGATCCCTGTTCCTGATCAACAATCTTCCACATCTAAATGCAATGATGGTTATACCAGCTTTGAAGTTGGATGCGATTCCAAAGATTGCGATGTATGGACACTTGTTCGTGTTAAAATATCCGACCACTCAGTGTATAAACTTAAACATTTCACTTGCGGTTTTTGTACATCAGTACGACTACTACAGTTATCCTGCTCATCTACTCCTGTATCACACACTACCACTCAGACCAATGCTGTTTTAGATGTTTCCCTCGCATCAACACCTGACTTCGCATCATATAATCCCATTATTGAACCTACTCTCTCACACACTCCTCGTTCAACTACGTACCAAACTTCCATTAATCTTTCTCATTCTAACAATGCTAACGGCAAAGCTTTTCATCTCGTACCTCCTCTTTCCTATTCCTCCCCCAATCTAAATAAATCTCAAACTTCTTTATTCTCCTCACGAACTCCTTACTCGACCCCCCTGTATCACCTCTCAATAATTTACACCCTTCCATCAAAATCATTTCCAGTAACATTTCCGATCAACTAATTCAACACTCCATTCCTGTCACTCATGTCCCAACCTATTTTAATTCTCCTTACTCTACCTCCCACGTAACACTTCCCAATAAGTTACATCCTTCATTTAAAATCATATCCAGTCACATCTCTGATCAACCGATTCAACACCCCGCTCCTGTCACACTTGCTCCAACCAATATTAATTCTTTATCAAGCACCCTGTCATTTCCACTTCTATCTGCTCATCTACCTCGACTCCAACCAGCTCTGTCCGTCCACCACTTCCACGAAATCGTTTTCCTTCGCGCGATCGCTGTATAATCATATCAAACTTAAAGCTTTCCGAATCTGCTTCTCCACAATCTCGCCTCGATGATGATGTATCTGCTTTCAGGTCTATCCTAGCAACCATTCTTCCTGATGATAACCCATCACTCTTCAATAATATCGCTCCTGTATCCTTTATTCGTTTAAACAAATCCACTAAATCAAATCATCTCAGTCCTCCACTCTTAAAAATCGTTTTCCGACATAGTTCACATGCCTCTTCGGTACTCTCCCAACGTTTTAAACTTCTTACCACTTCATCTACTTGCCGTATCTTTCCTGACCGCTCCCCTTCTGATATTGCCCAGCTCAATTTAGCTCGCATTGAAAACATCGACGTGAAACAAACGGCGAGTCATCCTTATCTATACGTAAAATCAACGGAAATTTTCACGTTCTTCACACAAGGCCAAAAATTCGATGGCGTCCCATCTCTCCCCCTTGTCTTCTTCGCTAGTCGATCTCGCTCCTAAGCATACTTTTCGTCTTAGTCTATTCAATACTCGCTCCATTCTTCATAAAGCTGATATGCTTCTCGATATCTTCGATCAATTATCTATCGATATTCTCTGCATTACCGAATCCTGGCACACTGACTCCGACGATCTTGCTATTCGTCGTCTATGTCGCTCTGGTTGTTCTCTAGTTGAATCAGCTCGTCAAATTACATCTCATACATCTACTGCGTCTAACCATGGCGGTATTGTTGCCATTGCTCGTCACCCAATGTCTTTACGTAAAATCAACGTTAACATCCGTTACACCTCGTTCGAATTACTCATATGCAGATTATCAACGCCTTTCCCTCTGGAACTTGTGATTGTATACCGTCCAGGTTCAGTTGCCCCATCACGTATCTTCTTTAACGACTTGCAGATCTAATGTCTCACTGTTCATTGTCTTATACTCCTTCTTTTGTTCTCGGTGACTTTAACATTCGTCTTGATCGCCCGTCTGACTCTGACTCTATCACTTTAACTAATCTTTTTTCTGATTTTAACTATAAATTACTTTCAACAAGCCCAACTCATATTCTCGGCGGTGCTCTCGACATCATTGCTGTTCCTAACTGCTTCAATGACTATACCTCCTTGTCAATTACTGATCCTGGTTTGTCCGATCATTTCCTTGTCACTCTTACTCTTACTCGTCCCCATCCTCCTTCTCCGCCTTTACCATTATCTACACCAAGTCGACCCTGGAAGCTTCTCGATATCCCTATTCTCTGCACAGCCTTACTCAATTCTTCACTCTTTTCACTTCCTCTTAACTATCTCTCTCCCGATGATCTCTGCATTCTGTTTGATTCTGAACTTACGTCGATCCTCAATAACCTTCTACCTAGTCGACTTCGACGTTCCCAGCGCTTGCGCCATGCTCCCTGGTTCGATTCTGACTGTAGTCTTTCTAAGCGTCGACTCCGTCACTCTTTTCGTATGTATAAACGCTTTCTTAAACGTTCACCCAACTCACTCCCTCCAAATCTTCGTGATTCCTACTTTTCTCAACGCCGTTCACATCTCATTCTTATACGTACTAAACGTACTCTCTTTTGGCGAAATCAACTCGAGTCATCTTCCAACTCGAAATCTCATTGGAAAATCTTAAACTCAATTCTTTCACGATCATCTACCCCTTGTAATATAAATCCTGATGAATTTTCTTCTTATCTACAAACTAAGCTATCTAATTTACTTTCCCTACTACCCATAGCCCCCTTGTACCCACTCTTATCTTTAAATACTTCCCTCCCAGAACTATTCCACCTTCTTCCCGTTTCGTCTGATGAAGTTTCTTCGGTTCTGATGTCATTACCTAATAAAACCTCTCCTTCTGACCCAATTCCCACTCACTTACTTAAAAATATCTGCACTTTTATCTTACCCTTCCTAACCACATTGTTCAACTCGTCCATCAGTAGCTGTACATTTCCTTTCCATCTGGAAATGCGCCACTGTTCGTCCTATCATCAAAAAGCAATCTCTCGACTCTTCACTACCATCTTCGTACCGTCCAATCTCACTTCTCCCAACCCTCTCTAAACTCCTTGAGCGTCTCGTTCTTAAGCAAGTTAATACATATCTCTATTCCTCTAACTTATTTCCTCCCTTCCAAGCCGCTTTTCGCTCTAATTACTCTACCGAAATTGCATGTCTTAAAGTTTATAACGACTTACTCATATCGCGCGATCATAAATTATGTAGTGTCATAGTTTCTCTTGATCTATCGTCTGCTTTTGACATCGTCGATCACTCGATTCTTCTCCATCGCCTTCGTCATGATTATGGCTTCTCTTTACCCACTGTATCATGGTTTTCTTCATATCTATCAAACCGTACATTTCGCGTATATTCTAACTCTTCTCTCTCCCATCCTTCGTCCATTCCGTCCGGTGTTCCGCAAGGCTCCGTATTAGGCCCTATACTTTTCTCTCTTCTTCTCGGTGATTTGTCTTCGATTTCTCATAAATTTAACTTCCATGTTATGCAATATGCTGATGACATTCTCATCTATGCTCATGCACCTGTTTATCGTATTCGCGATCTTAGTGTTTCTGCTTCCGACTGTCTTGTCTCAATTTCCAATCATCTTTCTTCCCTTCGCCTTTCTCTGAATCCTGATAAATCCAAAATTATGTGGATCCTACCTCGACGCCTCGGCTTCGAACCTCCCTCCGTATCATTAAATTCTAAAATTCTTCCTATCGTTGATAATCTCGTTTTCCTAGGCTTCCATTTTGACAACCGACTTTCACTTAAACCTTTCGTTAGAGATAAAGTACGCTCATCTACCTTGATACTCCGCAACCTCCGTCAAGTTCGTAGATTGATCGATTTCCCTTCTTGTATGACTCTCATATTATCTCTCCTTTTTTCTAGACTCGATTATTGTCTTAGTCTATTTTCCAACTCACCTAAATCCACTCTTCTTCCCCTACAACGCATCGTCAACGCAGCTGTCCGAATTCTCCTCCGTCTTCGTCGTTTTGATCACACATCCTACCATCTTGCTTCTCTCGATTTGCCTACAATTTATTGTCGTGTTCAAATTCGTCTTCTTATCGTTGCTTTCCGCCTTGTAACTCTTCATACCCCTTCATTTCTCAACCTTCCTTTTCTTGATAATTCTCGTCCTGTTTACTGCTCCTTGCGTTCCTGTAATTCCCTTCTTTTACATGTCCCAAACTACTCTACCTCCTTTGGACTCCGCTCCTTCCTGGTGGCTGCTCCTCTATCGTGGAATCATCTGCCCATTCATATACGCCAATCAACTTCCCTGCAGTGCTTCAAACGACAAATCCGATCCCATCTGAACAATTTAACTGCTTGACTTTCTCATTTTTGTTTGTGGACTTGTAAGCGTACAGCTTGTACGCATTTGCCACATTAAATAAATTTGTATTATTATTATTAAAGTACGCTCATCTACCTTGATATTCCGCAATCTCCGTCAAGTTCGTAGATTGATCGATTTCCCTTGTATGACTCTCATCTTCTCTTCTTTTCTCAAGACTTGATTACTGTCTTAGTCTATTTTCCAACTCACCTAAATCCACTCTTCTTCCTTTACAACGCATCATCAACGCTGCCGTTCGAGTTCTCCTCCGTCTTCGTCGTTTTGATCATACATCCCACTATCTTGTTTCTCTTGATTGGCCTACCATTTATTTTCGTGTTCAAATTCGTCTTCTTATCATTGCTTTTCGCCTTATAACTTCTCATACCCCTTCATTTCTCAACCTTCCTTTTCTCGACAATTCTCGTACTGTGTATTGTGCTCTGCGTTCCCGTAATTCCCTTCTTTTACATGTCCCAATCTACTCTACCTCTTTTGGCTTCCGCTCCTTCGTTGTGGCTGCTCCTCTCTTGTGAAATCAACTGCCTATTCATATCCGCCAATCAACATCTATGCCGTACTTCAAACGCCAAATCCAATTCTTTTTCAACAATTAACTAATTACCTGTGACCTTTGATGTTCTTTTTTTGTTTGTTATGTTCTCTTTGTCTTTCGTCCTGTATAAATTCATATGTACGCAGCAGATTAAGTAGAATACAGGATCGCGGATAGAATTATCCATGTTTGAGTTGAAATTAGATGTTCGCAACATTTCGATTAACATGCGAGGATTTTCAGCAGCGACCACTAAAAATTGCTGAGGGTTCATCGTAGAATACCGATTAGTGTTTTCGCGTGATGTAGATTGCAAAGGCGACTCTAAACTGTTTGTAAAAGATACATAAGATCTAGACGAATCGATTAAATTAAATGGTAAAAGATTTAAAATGGATGCAGATCGATTATTTTTAATGTATTATTCTGAGATGCTCCCGGGTTAGGCAGGGGGTTTGTATTTTCAGTTCCTACTTGACTAGTGTTAGCTTACTCGATGAGCTAGAATTAGTATTCAGAGGATTATCGCCAAACTGCTCATGTGCCACATTAAGCATTGGTTCTTGAAAATCGCGATAAATTCTCTGAAGAACATAAAATCCGCTCGGTAAACTCTCAAGGTTAATCAGGTCTCTATCATGGTTTCTCGTAATTACCTGTATAGTTGTAGGAATACGAATCATTTCCATCGTTTGACGCATAAAATCCGGATTGTTAAAGAAATGTGAAACCTCATGGTTCTGCTCCATCACTCTTTGTGAGCTGAAATTCGTCTCGTTGTGGCACGACATTATACTCACAAGTATTTTTCTTATGTTTGATACCGCAGGACGCTATTTATCAACCTGGTAGTAGCATACTTACATTTCACGGTTCGACACTTATCATCTGCTTACTCCGTACACTGGTGCTGATCGATTTAAAACTCAGGACGTCTGTATCGCGATTCAACGTTACATCCACTATGCTGGCTGATCCAGTGGTGTAGATATGCATTTTTGTATATTATTTTTGGTAGAGGATCGTATTCCCCACCAAAAAAATACGTGTATGCATTTATATTATATATAATATTAAATATGATATAATATATATAATATATTATATTATACAATATATTTATATTTAATATAATATAATATATTTATATAATATATTTATTTTAATATAATCGGCTTTAAATATTATTATTCATTATCTGGGTTGAATTATCAAATTTAAGATATTAAAGAACCCGTAAAATAATTTAATCAACACAACTTCTGATATATTTTCTATTATAAGGTTTCAATTAAATCAAATATATGATGATTGCCCATATATTAAATTGAAAATTTTGGAATTTCGAAATCTATTATTTATTTTTATAAATAATAGATACTTAGATGCTTAAGTTTATAAGACTTAATTAATAAGATCATCTAACTGAATCTACGTATTTTATATTATTTATAAATTAAAAATAATGCCAAATAAAATTAAAATAATTAAATTATAAATAATTAAATAATTTTCAAATAATTAATAAATAATTCAATAATTATAAATAATAGATACTTTTATATAATATTTAATATAATTAAATTTTAGCCTTAAGTTTATAAGACTTAAATAATCAGATCATCTAACTGAGTCTACGTATTTTATATTATTTATAAATTAATAATAATGCCAAATAAAATTAAAATCATGACATTATAAAAAATTAAATAATTTTCAAATAATAAATAAATAATTCAATAATTATAAATTATAGATAATTTTATATAATATTTAATATAATTAAAATAAAGTTAAAATTTAATTATAAATTTTAAATAAAAGTCAAGTTTTATAAATTGACTAATAAATAACATACGATGTTTCAAAATCTATCATCAGGTGGAACTGATGACATATCATCCAACCATGTACATATATAGTGGTGCACATATATAATAATGCACATATCTAATGGTGCACATATCTAATGGCGCACATATCTAATGGTGCACATATCTTCTTTACAATGTAGTTCGTGATGCGTACGCAGTTTCCATTGTTGCTTTTTAAATATAGGAAAAATGCTATTTAAAGCAAATAATCGATACAAGTTCTGATATATTTTCAATAATAAGGTTTCGATTAAATCAAATATATGATATTGTCCATATTTGAAATTTGAAATTTTGGAGCATGATCGATAAGACTAATTTATTTCATATTTCGCTGGCAGCTGCTATCATCAACAGAAACAAATAGTACAGCTTGCTAGTTTGAACATTTTCTTAGCGTCTTTCATCATCAAAAACAAAACTTTTATTTTGTTTCTAATGATGAAATACGTCATCTAGAAACAAGACGTCATAACGAAACAAGACCTCATCAAGAAACAAGACGTCATCAAGAAACAAGAGTCATTAAGAAACAAGACGTCATCAAGAAACAAGACGTCACCAATAAACAAGACGTCATCAAGAAACAAGATTTCATCAAGAAACAAGACGTCATCAAGAAACAAGATGTCATCAAGAAACAAGATGTCATCAAGAAACAAGATGTCATCAAGAAACAAGATGTCATCAAGAAACAAGGTGCCATCAAGAAACAATGTGTCATCAAGAAACAAGGTGTCATCACGAAACAAGACGCAATCACGAAACAAGACCTCATCAGGAAACAATACGTCATCAAGAAACAAGACCTCATCAAGAAACAAGACGTCATCAAGAAACAAGACGTCATCAAAGAATATGACGTCTTGCTTCTTGATGCACTTTCTTGTGAAATTAAATTTTTCTGGTTGTAGCATAACATTATTCTCACAGGTATTTTTCCTATTCTTGATACATCATAACGCTACTATTCAGCCTGGGTGAATCTCATCAGCTACTGATCCAGACCTGCATTTTAATGTAATGTACGTATGGATCATATCCGTATGGTCAGCATATACTTATGATATGGTCATAATATCATTATCAGTATGATGGATAAGAGAGGCATACACTCGCTCACTTGCCTGTACGGTGATTATCAAAGACTGAATTATTGTCATTCGCGAAGTGATATTCGCAGCCGCACAATCAGCCCAAATGGATGTAACCCTGAAAGTGCGAGGAATTATCCCGGGCCTAATAACGCCCGGCAGACATTTTCTTTTATGAGGATCATCCCATTACTGTTTACATTGCGTTCACCTATCCTTAACATATCGCATATCATCACTTCGCCTCCAACGTAGAACTCACCGCAGCCACGTCGTACACTGTCAGTGCCAAGGACAGGAAATATATGGACATAATCGGATCAGCAGGGTAAATGTTTTTAGCTACCATATCGGAGACCTTTGGTGGATGGAACGACGAAGGAATCAGAGTTATCAAGCGTGTTGCGAATTATATGAGTGTGGCAAGCGGAATCAGATACGCTGTGACGGCCACACCCTTATATTAGTGAATCTATATCGCACTAATGTGGAGGCAACGCCAAAGCCATGTTAGCTTCACTCGACCAGCTTCCAATATTGGCTTTTGATTATGGCCAACAGGAAGCGTCTGAACCTGAAAAACGCCTTTTCGAGTGGGACGATTGTCTCAATAATAAACTGTCAGTATAATCTACATACGGATGCTGTGATTCACTTATTGCACGTTATTCAAAATGTGTAAATGACGATACAGATGCTATTGAAGGCTTCTTACCCGTTTACGACAAATTTCAATCAAGCCGAAGAAACGTCATATTCACTTATATCCATTAAAACAAGTAAATTGTCGATCAATTATTAGACAATGGTATCAACCAGAACAGCTTAAATAACACCGATCAGTCAAACGATCATTATATGTACGTGACTCTGTTCATATCGACAAACTTTCTCCACCTCTCTATAGTATGATCAATTTTGTTAGTAAAAACGAAACTACCAGCAAGCGAGAGGAGAAGGGTCAATTGGCGACGAAGAACAAGAAATTTAAAGACGATTTGCTTGAGCAGATTCGCAACAAAGCTTTCAATCTTCAAAAAGTGTCGATGACGGAACGATCATCAACAAATGATCCCTTAAAGAGCATGTCGAAGCCGGTATATTTGCGTACAGCATCAACTCATGCACTTAAAATGCGACGCGACGGAATTCACTCTGGTAGTGGAGATCAGCCATCAAGTAGTGAATCAGACAGCAACGAGCCCATTTAGAATGTGTTTATATATTTTTCTATCTGTTTTAATTTGCTTTTTGAATTTAAACATTTTTCTAAATCATAAAAATTTCTTTAATTTGTATAGATCAACAAGTTTAAGGTTTTATAGTGTTGTCAAGATTAGAAAAAATATCAATTTTGTATTTTTTAATATAAAAATTTTATTTTATAAAAATTCGGTTGGTTAATAAAAGTTGTTTTTATTATTAAAAATTTATTCTGAAGTATGAATTTAACATTTTCCTTAAAAATTTGCCAGCTTTAAACGACAAGCGATCACTTATAAATTCTGTTCGGTATAATTAAAAAAAATTAAAAAAAATTTAAATTTAAAAATAAAAAGAAGTTTGGTATAATTTGCTAGAACAAGCAGTAAGAACGATTTTTGTTAAATATAAAGTTTAATTTGCATGGTTGTAATTCTATAATGCACTTTTATATTTTTCGATAAACAATTCTAATCTATTAATATTTTAGGGTTGTCAATTTTAGGAGAATCCATGTTCAGTTTTATCGCGCCTTTCGAATCACAATTTGGCTTTAAAGTCGCAACCCATAAAGCCATACCAATTGAAGTGAGCGTAATCACAATTGCAACCGGCATAAAGGAACTTTTCTCGAAACCAAATCCCAAATCCCACACCTAGGTGAAAATCAATAAAATGAAAATAAATGATTAATAAAAATAAATAAATAAAAAATGATTGGAAACAATCATTAAGAGTATATTTTTGCTAATATTTTAATATTTAGATGAATATTATTGCAAAAGCTAATTTTTCGAAAAATCTAGTTTAAAAAACTGGTGATGACAGAAGTCACTAAATTATTAATCTCTCTCTTTAAACAAGTCCTTATTTCAATTTGGTTTAATTATAATCTGTTAAGCAGATTAGATAATTTCAAACTATTATATGGCTTTATTACTTGAATAATTTATTAAATTAATGTTTTTTACAATAACAGAATAAAAATATTCAAATGATTAAATGTAATTGAAGTCAGTATTTCATAAAAGTATAATGGAAAATTTTTATAATCATTAAATCATTTTATTAATTTTGATCTAATGATTTATTGCTAGTTCTTCTTTTGCCTTTAATCCCTAATGGAAGCAAGGCCGGTTCTTAATGTACGCGTCGTCATCCTTTTCGCCTGGTCGTGGAGGGATAGCGTCAACTTGCTATATGGCGAGTTGACCCCAACTAGTTTTTTTTGAAAAATGCGTCAACTTGCAAAAAAATATAAAATTTAAGAAATTATTTAGAGCATTAGAATTAATTTTGAATCACATTTTTTAAAGATTTGGAAAAAAGTTTGGAATTATTTATTTCAAACTTACATTTATTTCGAACAACCTAGTGCCTACAAACTTACATTTATTTTGAACAACCTAGTACTTACCTCAAGGTAAGAACTAGGTTTAAAAAATAAAAATTTCCAACGATAATCCTAAGTTTCTTTACTTTTTAAATTTTTGTTAATATCAAATAAACCGTCTATACTTCTGATTATTTAAAACTTGTTTTTTTTTGCTTCTTCACCAAACACCTCATTTATAAATTGTGCAATATTCGGATGTGCGACATGAGTTCGAAAATTTAAAATTCTGTGTTAAGCTTTAGCGCAGTTGGTTATTCTCCGGACGTTTCAAGAAACCCTTAGATTAACATTCCAAAATTTAGATTCAAATAAAAGCTTTTGTTGGGCTCATTTAGGTTTTCAGTGTTTAAATAGTTTGTTTCAAACTAATTAAATAAGCCCGTAACATCTGAATCGACAAAATTCTTTGATTAATCCATAAAAGATATGAATTTGATCAACGGGTACAAAATAGAGAAGAACTAAATATTTAAGTGTCTTTCTGAAGTTCATGCACTCTTTAGATTTTATTGTCAGATGTTTTGACTATACCTTTCTCCATATAGATTGGCTAGAGTGAAAGAGACAACCATTCAACGTCGATTCTTTAAATTATTTTCTTATGGCATTTATTAATGCTAATTCGAAGTCACAAACTATATTTAGAGGTTCAAATGAAAATAGTCAATCTTTTACACTCGTTTAAAACTTGACGATAAAGCACTTCAGATTTCCCAATCATCAATATATATAATAATTGGATAAATAATATAAATAATATATATAGACAAAGTCTTCCAAATATTTCACTGTAGAATTTAGGAGGAGCCGCCATAAGCGTTCCATCAATAAGGCAAACTCTTAAAAATATATTTTCTCTTATAGCAATGGGAAAATACAACAAACCTTTCCTCACTATTAACTCCACTATCATGCAAGAGAAACTTATTACCTTGGTTACCTTGGTAGTCTACTTTTAAATTGTCAGGAATATCGATATATGCATTTGATGTGTTAAATTTGTAATTATCCCTTTGAATTGAATCGTTCATTGACTTAATTTAAGGCAATGTTTTTTTCAAGTCATCATCCTCTAAGTTTCGTAAAGTTCTCACTATGATATCAGAGGACTGTTCCGAAGTTTCCCCCATGCTCTTTCTTTAGTTCATTTTTAAATTTTAGCTTTGCAATTTTCGAAGCTCGTGATCGTGGGATTGATCGACTCCAGAATCCTTAGGTTATGTTCTACAACGATAAAACCTTACACTTTCGATCCGATGAACTGGCCATTGAACTGGTCATTTTTAATCAAATGAAATAGCCATTATGTAGATATAATTGTTGTGAAAAAAACAACTTTACTCGCAGCTGACTATTTATAATATTAAATTCCATATAAGGGGTTAATTTTTTTACAAAACCCTTGTGGCGAGTTGACGCCTTTTTCAAAAAAGAACGAACTGATGCGAAGCCCTCATTTTGTATTTAAGCCGTATGGAAGCAGTGCCAATTCTTAATGTAAGCGTCGCCATCATTTTCGCACGGTTGTGGGCTAGATCTTGGTGCAATCGAGCAGCTTGTAAATCCTTGTGTAGTAAATAAATATAAGTTGAAACGAGAAAGTAGTAGCGTTGAAATATTCGCTTAATATTTAGTTTAGAATGTTATTAATATCTTGGACAAAATGGACAAAATATAAAAATTGCGGTTTTATAATATAATTGCAATTTTTATATTAAATATAAAAATTGCGGTTTTTTTAGTCCAAACATTCACAAAATAGTAATTTATAAGAAGAAACAAATGGATGGATATTTCAATACATGGTATTGAAAATACATCGTACAAACACCGTACATTATATCTAGTATGTGCCTACATTGTATGTGGGGTGATATACAATTATCCTGCATACATGTATGTAGGGTGAACCCCGACATACATGTATGTTGGGTAATCACCTCACATACATGTAAAATGAGTCATTAAAATGTGTAATTGTATCAAGCACTAATTGATCTTTAATGCTAACTTTTTAATTCATTTACGAAAAATGAAATTACCGTGTGTCTAAATCCATTGATCGTATGATAACATAATGGCCAGATAAACAAGGCCTTGATTCCTGTGAATAATGTAGGGTTTATGGCCATATTTTGTATAAAATCAACCACTTCCTGCGAATGACCAGTTGCCGCATAAATTGCACCGGAAAGACCGTATATGGCAAGTGACATTAAAGTTCCTGTAACTCTATGAGAACCAGAAGTTAATGATGTTATTGGCCACTTATAAATAAGAATGTGAGGAGATACTGGTCTGTCTTTATTTCTTTCTATGTACGAAGTAGCTGTTGTTGATAGAGCTGCAAACCGATTACCAGACTTACTAAAGTATAGTAAAAAGGTTAGAAAGTTAAAAGAATACCAAACCTGATTAGCGGAAGCAATGGATTCCGGATAAAGGATTTGAAAATATTGCAGATAAGCATAATCTAAAAGCAAAGCAAATTTTCAGGGACGATTTCGATGAACAAATTGTATGAGTTAATTAAATATCAAAATCCTGAAGCTTTTGGTGTGTTCTCTTTTAACTGCACATAGTATACAATTATGATTTCCGAAAGTAAATTAAACTGGCGGATGATTATCAATTGGTGAATATTGTAAAATTTATCCTGTACGATCTCAACTCGCTATCTTGTTATCTTCAAATATGTTTCAGACGAAAAATATTTCAGACAAAATTTGCAAAAGTGAGATAACATATTTTCTTGCAAAAAAATAAGCTTTTGTAATACACAACCCGTAACTAAAATATATAAGTTGAAAAGCACATCCTCTTTAGCGATCGAATCGGAACGATCGAATCGGCAATTATATTCTTATCTCAAGATCATTGATCAATGATCGCAATCTAAATGATACAACCAAATGACAACAGAGAAACAATTTGAATAGTCAAAAGAATTAACTGACTGTTGGTCGACCACATTTAAATAGCTTTGAAATTTCGACATTCAATCACAAGATGCATACCCGTTTCTACAAGATTGCTGTATTTACAAGGTGAGTTCGGTGTTATTTATGTGAATAGAAAGTAGTAATCAGTTTTACTAAATACCTGCCAATAAATATATATAAATAGATATATACCTGCCAATAGATATAAAAGTGTAGCAGCGTTCAAATTATGTTTAAAAATATGTTTAAAATTAAAAATATGTTTTCTAATTTAAAATGCGTAATCAAACACTAATTTATTTTCACTATGTATGTGCCCTACATTGTATGTGGGGTGATATACAATTATCCTGCATACATGTATGTAGGGTAAACACCCGACATACATGTATGTGGGGTGATCACCCCACATATGTGTAAAACGCGTCTTTAAAATACGTCATTTAAATAATTGTTTATCTTCAATGCAACTAGGATTAAAGAATTCACACGAGGATAATTGATGAAGCCGACCAAATGATGCTATTTTTTCAATTAATTTACATAAAATTGAAATTACCGTGAATCTAAATCTATTGATCGTAAGGCCAGATAAACAAGGCCTTTATTCCTGTGAATAAGGTTAGGCTTATCGCCATATTTTGCATAAAATCAACCACTTCCTGTGAATGACCAAGTGCCGCATAAATTGCACCGGAAAGACCGTATATTGCAAGTGACATTAATATATTTTTTAAATATTTATATTTTTTAATAAAAAAATATTCTTAAATATTTAATAATATTATTAAAACGAAGGTTTAATAAAACCGTATTTTATTAATTACGTTTTAATGACTAGTGATGCAACTTTGAGTTTACACATAAAATATAACAATTAATAATAATTTATAATAATAGTAAAATGTATGACTCAGTTAGCTGATCTGATTTACTAAATTGAAATATTATACCGAGCAAATAAAAATTGAACTAATGTCATATCAGGAATATTTAATTTTAATCACTTATTTGAAAAAATGTAGGTGTAATCCTTGAATTCCAATTAAATGACTTTAAAAATAAATATAAAAAGGGTAGCAAAGTACAAGAACATAATCCTTTCGGATTCAACTCTATTTTATAAAGCCATAAACATGAACATGAATCCATAAACATAAAGCCATAAACATGCATATAATCTTAGTCATAATCCTGCAAAAATATCTACTCGTCTTTTAAAAATGACGTTATTGTTAAATAAATAAAAAATATTGTATGTAGCAACATTAGTGCTAAAAGATAATTTCGCATAGATTATTAATTGCAGGATATTAATAAATATCCGAATCCCACGAAAACACTTTGTTCGACAGGGAATCTGATGTTTAGATTTAAATAGCATTAATACAATACATTTATCAATATATAATGACCTAATTATGAAGACTTAATCACGTAGAAGCATTGATCAATCGTATCATTTAGATGAAAACATGAAATGTTCTGATTAAATGTAGTATTAATTTTATATTTCTAAATGCGAAATAACTTTAATACATTGTATTAATACTAAATGGAAACGGTCTAATGATTGATAAATTCGACATTCGTACGAAATTACAATCTGTGAGTAATAAATAAAAAAGAGCAGATTTATTTTTACGTGGCAAATGCGTGCTGGCGCACGCTTACATGACCATAACAACAGCAAAATCTAAATAATGTTTCGAGAAGATTGGTATGGAGGCGTCATTTGAATGCAATAAAGGAGGGAGCGCGGCGGACGTCGAGTGGGAGCTGATTCCAGGCAAGTGGGACGGCGACGAGGAAGAATCGCAGGTTGTTAGGGTAATTGGGAACGTGGAGTAATAGGGAATTACGGAAAGGCAGTAATAGAGAGGTGGGGCGAGTGTCGTCTAAGAAAGGGAGATTGGTGAACGATGGGGAGCCGACAGATATGAGACGAAAAGTTACGAGAAGGCGGAGTTTGATGCGAATGTGGATGGTTGGACATGAGAGTTGCGCAATATATGTGGATGTGTGGTCATGCTACAAGTTTTTTGATACTCGATTTAATAAATTAATATTACAACATTTAAAAAGGAAATAAATCGTGAAATTGTGTAAGATGGTTATCCATATGAAAGCGTGAATTGGTTGTTTTACTTAAACAATCGAGAGCTACGAAGGACAAATGCCAACGATCCAATCAAGTGCTAACTATTTTGAATATAAACTGCATAACTAAAACGTTTTTAAACGCAATTATGAGTTCCATGCTAAACCAGAATAAAACGAACGCAAGTCAAATATTGTATTCGAAATTGTGATTATTGATTGTATTGTTTGTACTGCAAAATACTAGAGCCGAATTTGCTTTAAAATTTTCAAATATATCTTGAATAAAGTAAGATAACAAGGAAACTGGTGCACACAGTATGTGATTAAAAAATATTATGCAAATGATCTATCTGCGTACTTGGGTCATCTAGGGTTCGGTCTTTTTGTATAAAATTTCAATCGGAACAAAAAACACCATGCGCCGCATGTAAACAATTAAATGATTAGTAGCGGTTTTTTCACTTAACGGTGCTATCTAACATGGAATTAATATATACCCAATAGGTAAGGTTTTAATTTTGTTAGGTCTACCGGCTCATTATTAGTAGTATGTAAACTGATCGACTTGTGATTTCATTTCTTTCTGCGTATTTATTCGAGTATTTTTGAACTCCAAACTAAAATCCTGTTTCCCATTCCATTCTGATAATTCAAGATTCCTCGTCTATTGATAGAAACGACATATAATGGATCGCCCATAACTTGAGTTAGGGTGAGTTAAATTTCTGATCATGATTAAAGATTCAAATATCAAGCTAAAATAAAACTGCAATAAAGGTTTGATAAAACCTTCTTTTATTGCTTTTGCCTAGATGTGCTCGTATTGTCGAAGCAATTCTTCTTATTAAATAATTTTGCATTTTTGTTCTCAATAGAACTAAAATCCAATCTCTTCCTCATTCAATTCTGATAATTCCAGAATACGCGTCTATCAATAGAAACGATGACTTGTGCGATAACTTGTGCTTGCGAGTGAGTAAAGCTGTTATAATTGTTTTCAATTTTTGCCTTTCAAACACGACTGCGATGTCGCAATGAGATTTAATAACTTGAAATTTCCAAGATCTCCTAAATTGCGTCGCAAAGCCTTAAATTCAACCCTCGTTGTCGCCATTTTCACATAGCTGACAATGAAATCAGCAAGTTATTTCGCGAATCATATCCAAATGCATGTCTATATTATAATCCATTATATCTCCTCGCTGATATAACCGAATAGTTAGATGGCAGATCGAGCAAACAAATATATTGCCATGCACACAGAATACGTTCATATAATAAATAAATATTTTTTTAATAACCGTTCATCTAACGGTTATTATGTGAATACACTGTTAACAATGTTTTTGCTGTTAACCGATTTATGCTCTAATGCTACACCATAGCATTGTAACATTTCCGTGATACGACAATACTGTCGTCATATATGTTGCGAAGCCAAAATCGAGATGATTGACTTTTAATGCGGTTGAAAATGTCGGTTCCATAAATAAGTAAAATGCTTAAAAATTATAGGCCATCAAGCGACAAGTTATTGCGTGATAATTCTCAATTAAACTCCGTCGTTTACTTATCTACATGCGCAGTCCTAAATAGCGCTGCTTCTCAGTTTTGCTTTAAGACGAATGAACAATGTACTTATTGCGATGACGACGATGTGCTAGCTTACTAACTGAAAACAATATCATATTTGTGAACGCAAATACGATTGTACTTTAACATGCCCCTGTGTATAATGAGAAAACTTGACGTGTCCTTTGCATTTTGAGGACTACAAAAACGTATTTTTCAAAGTAATAATTTACATAATAACTTAGTTACCAAAACAGTTCAACAAATATACGGATGCAAAAGCTTTTAGAACAGTCACGGCTATGAATGTGTTGCCATTGCAGTCACATAGTCGACATATCGTCAGTCATTAGCCGTGACCTCAATATTTTAATCACAATTTTTCTATTGTTTTATTCTTCAATTTAAAACACTGCTTAAAAATTAATTTATCTACACAACAAATTTCGAAAGCCTAAAAATTAATAAATTAGTCCTAAAATTCAATTTTTATTAAACCTAAAAATCAAATCGTCGAGGTTAATAAATTGATTGTATCTCCAACAAAACAAGTTGATAATCAAAAATGTTTACATTAGGCCATATCTCAATTTAAAAAATTAAACAAATCGAGAGAAATCACTAAAAAATTTAATTGTTACAAATTTTCGATCACTACTGTGATCATCATCAGGACATAAATTATCTCCTGATGATGATCGCAGTAGTGATCAAAATTTTTTAACAATTAAAACTTTTTTTACAGTGACATCTCTTGATTCGTTTAATTTTTAAAAAACAATGGAGTCTGCTTACACAATAGTATCTCAATTTAAATTTACAAAATTTAACGTTCGGTTTGCATACAACTTTCCGCCTTTTATAGTATGGTGTAAAATATATAGTTTTAATTAGATGATATTGTGGTATATAGTCAATAATCTCTAATTGACATGAGTATCTATAACTGTTTTTATAAACTGATTGTTTTCTAGATTGATAAATAAAACCTCTTTGGTTTAGACTTCGTTTACATTACGACAATTTATTTATCAATTTGTTATGGACAAGCTTTTGAAACCAGATGTGCTTTCATTGTCAAAGGATTCGACGGATTCAGAAACACAGTGGAGGCATTGGAAAACTCGATTAAATGCGTTTCTTTCTTGTAATTCCGATCTTAGAGAAGAGCATAAAATGCCACTATTAACGAACCTGATCAGTGCAGATCTGTTTCGATACATCGAGTCTACCGAAATATTTGCAGATGCAATGCTTGCTCTAGAGGCTTTGTTCGTAAAGCCGCGCAATGTGGTGTTTCAACGACACGTTTTGTCAACGTACAAGCAAGCTTATCCACAAACCATTGATCAGTTTCTACATGAACTACTGCATTTAGCAAAATCATGTGATTTTGAGGATGTAAATGCGAAGCGTTATCACGATGTGTACGTTCGCGATTCGTGTATTGGAGGGTTAGCTTCTTCGAGCATTCGTCAACGTTTATTGGAGCGGTCAAAGCTTTCGCTGGACGACGCTTATCAAGCTGCTCGATCGCTTGAACAGGCCGAATTACAAGCTAACTCGTACTCTTGTCAACCTGTGCAAATGATGGATCCTATTAATGTTGCAGCTAGTAGTGAAAATATGACGGACGACTCTCCGGCAATTCAAGTTAATGCTACCCGTCAATCTTGTTTCTTCTGTGGAAATGCAAAACATCCTCGAGCCCAATGCCCGGCGCTAAAAGGTTAAATGCCGATCGTGTCAAAAAGTCGGTCATTTTGCCAAAATGTGCATGTCCAGGAAGCGCAATTCGATTGACTTGAATTCAATAGAGATTGCTCAAATTTCACAGCTTTCTTCTCCGGGTCTCAAGAACGCCATGGTTTCTATAATGGCTTACAGTATCAAAATGAATGCTCTGATAGATACTGGTAGCAGTTCAAATTTTATATCGTCAAACATGATAAAACGTTGTAAACGGTCAACTACTAAGTGTTACGAAATTGCTCGGATGGCATCGTCTTCTTTTCAAAGCGTTTTGAGGGAAACAGTTGCTCTCGATTTGGAGCTAATGGGCGAAAAATATTATGGTGTCAAGTGTTTTGTTCTAGACAACCTTTGTGCTGATGTAATTTTGGGCCATCCTTTTCTCAGGCGTTTCAAGCATCTTGCACTGGAGTTTGGAGAAATGCAGCACCGATTGTTATTGGGGCCCTGGAAGCAATGCATGTTGAACCACATCCGTTATTTGAACATAGGAGTATCGATATTCGTCCATTGCAAACAAAATCTTGTCGACGAACTCCTAGTCAGGACGCATTTATTAAATCAGAAGTAAAGCGACTTCTCGAAAACGGCATCATAGAACCAAGTTCATCCCCCTGGAGGGCACAAGCACTCATTGTTACAAATTCTCAGGGAAAACAAAGAATGGTGATCGACTATTCACGGACGATCAATCGATTCACATTGCTCGACGCATTTCCCTTGCCACGAACGGATGATTTAATAGACAAGCTTTCGAACTATCGAATATTCTCATGCGTGGATATGAAAGATGCCTACAATCAACTACCTATTTTACAATCCGAAAAAGAGTTCACCGCTTTCGAGGCTGCTGGAGGCCTTTATCAATACAAACGAGTGCCTTTCGGGCTTACAAACGGTGTAGCAGTGTTCCGGCGCATCATGAATAGTTTAATTGACAGAGAAGCATTGTCTGGTGTCTTTTCGTATCTCGACGACATTTTAATTGCAGGAAAGAATAGGGAAGAGCATAACGCAAACCTCCAGAAATTCTTAGCCATGGCAAGAAAATACCATCTAACATTAAACGAAGCCAAGAGTGTGTTCGCATCCGGGTCAATAAGCGTTTTGGGACAGTGTATTGAGAACGGAATGATTAAGCCCGACCCACGACGAACTAGACCAATCTTCGAGCTCAAGAATCCGACGGATGCAACCGAACATTCCCATCTGCGGGGGTTGTTAACTTACTATTGTCGCTGGATACCTGGTTTTGCGCACCGCGCTTGAGATTTTGCTACAGAGACAAATTTTCCCATGGGTGAATCAGCAATGAAGAGCTTGAAGGATATAAAAGCAGCTTTAATGTGTGCCTGTCGTTCGTGTATAGATGAAAATTTACCGTTTGAAGTAGAGACAGATGCATCAAAAGTAGCGATAGCGGCTACCTTGATCCAGCGTGGTAGACCAGTTGCTTTTTTTAGCGAGTACTGTCCAAACATGAAAAGCGCAATCCAGCGATTGAATTAGAAGCTCTGGCAATAATTGAAGCTCTTAAAGAATGGCGTCACTACCTCATTGGACGTTCATTTCGAGTTATTACAGATCAAAGATCAGTTGCTTATATGATGTCTTTACATTCGAATAGGATAAAAAATGAAAAAATTGAACGCTGGCGATTAGAGTTATCCCAATTTCGCTTTGAGATCATTTATCGTCCCGGCGTTGACAACGTAGCAGCGGACGCTTTATCACGACTAGCATGCTCCGGCGTAACGGCTTCTCAATCCGACCTAATAAAATTACACCGTTCACTATGTCATCCTGGTCAGACAAGATTGTGGCATTATGTCAGGGCGAAGAATTTGCCATTTTCTTTAAATGATATACGGGAAGCTGTAAACTCTTGTTCAACGTGTGCAAAGATAAAGCCGAGATTCTATCGTCCTCCCACCAGCGTCTTAATCAAATCACTTCAACCGTTTGAACTTTTGTCAATCGACTTCAAGGGTCCACTTCCCGGTAAAACAAACGCAAAATATATACTGACGGTCGTCGATGAGTTTTCAAGGTTTCCGTGGGCATTTCCGTGTTGCGATACTTCTGCCGAATCAGTTATAACATGCTTAAAGCAGCTTTTCTACCTTTTTGGGACACCGAAATATTTGCACTCAGACCGAGGAAGCGCTTTTGTGTCACGCGAATTCAAAGTGTTTACATCTTCACTTGGGATTGCTACAAGCCAAACTTCTTACAATCCACGGGGCAATGGCCAATGTGAGCGATTAAATGGAACGATATGGCGTGGAATTCAGTTATCGGTGTTGGATGCGAAATTACCAATACAGTCTTGGGCGTCAGTTTTGCCTTCTGTGCTGAACTCAATTCGGTGTTTGCTGTGTACATCTACCAACGCAACGCCTCATGAACGTATGCTCAAGTACGACCGAGGATCTTCAACAGGCCGTTCGCTACCAAGTTGGCTTTTAAATTTGGGGCCGGTTCTGGTTCGTTGTCGTAATAAAGGAGACAATGTGGTACAAGAAGCACTGTTGCTAGAATCGAACCAGCACTACGCTAGAATACAACTAAAAAGTGGGCACGTTTCCACGGTTTCAACGCGGGACTTAGCACCTTGCCCTGAAGATCAACTATCATTGTCGTTGTCCGGGCCAGAAGATGGAACGACATTAGCAGAGTCAAACAATACTAACCAAAAGGAATTCCTACATCCAACAACGACATCCATAAGCCAAGATCTTAACTTATCAAACTTTGAGGAAGCCTCCTCCCAAGCAATGGACGGAAATAGCAACGAAGAAGCTACATCAACCCAACGAAGAAGAAGCTACAACGAAGTAAAAGACAGCGAGGTCAACCTTCTTATCTTTCAAACTATTATGTAGGGGAAGAATGTGGTATATAGTCAATAATCTCTAATTGACATGAGTATCTATAACTGTTTTTATAAACTGATTGTTTTCTAGATTGATAAATAAAACTTCTTTGGTTTAGACTTCGTTTACATTACGACAGATATAATGTCTAATAAATTTAAATTCGTAAATTTCTATATAAATTAAAAAGAATCAGTTATTCTTAAAATAAAAAATTGACAAAAAAGATGCACTGAAATTCAAGATTTTGACGCGTGATTTTAAAGGTTTATCAAGTGGTAAATATCAAACATTATAAATTTATAAGCGCTCACTGCATAGTGCTAAAATTCATCAAGTAACTTAATCTTGCAACATTTCTAAATACCTTATTTGTATTTAGTAATTAATTATTCTTAAGTATTAATCTTTAATGAAATTTTAAATATCATGTAATTACATTATATAATGCAATATAATGTAATTTAATATATTATAATATAATTATATCATAATTTGGATTGATAATAAGAAATAGTTGAATAAAAAATGCTTTATCATGAAATGCAATGTCATTCATAAAATGCTTTATTTAAAAATATTTTAATTACGGGAAAATTTTGTTATAATTATTTATTATAATATACATTATATATTATAATATTATATATTATTTATTATAATTACAATTGCTGAAGATGATGTCAGCTAGGCATCGGAATATTCGATTAAATAAATGTTGTGATGGTTTTTGCCATCTTTCTTCAAGTTTAAATGTTATCACACCGTAGCATTCCTCATTCAAATTCAATTTATATAATGCAATATAATGTAATTTATAATATTATAATATAATTGTATCATAATTTGGATTGATAATAAGGAATAGTTGAATAAAAATGCTTTATCATGAAATGCAATGTCATTCATAAAATGCTTTTTTTAAATATTTAAATTACGGGAAAATTAAAAATTTTATATTTATGTTGCTAGAAATAAAATTTTAGTATTTTTCAATTTAGATTTTATTTATTGCTAACAATCACACGTTATAAACTATTTTAAGGTTATAAAACATGTAAATGAGGTTTTTAAAACTAATTTAAATTTAGTTCAAACATTTAAACTGTTAAAATCTGTTTTATAAAAGGTTTCATAAATAATTTTAAAAACGTTTTAAAAAACTGTTTAAAATTGTTATATTTTATGGTGTAAAATATATAGTTTTAATCAAATGATACAATTTCTAATCAATTAAAATTATCTCAAATTTCTATAAATTAATAAATCTTCCTTATTCTTAAAATAAAATAATTAGTTCATCATTTTAAAACTGTTTTAAGTTCATTTTTTATTTGAATAATATCAAATCTTGACGCCAAGGTGAAATTTTTTATGAAATCTTTTTTATGAAAACTGTTTTAAATTCATTTTTTTTATTTGAATAATATCAAAGCTTAACGCCAAGGTGAAATTTTTTATGAAATCTTTAATTATTATATTTCCAAATATTGAGTTTTCCAAATATTGCGTGTTTTGGCATATCAGCTTATATCGTATGCTGTCAATCTACCAAATATCAGCTTATATTTAATTCTTAATATAAGAACATATAAAGTAAGCTTTATTAATTATTAAGCCTGCAGAATTAATTAAGACTGCAGAATTAATGAAATTAATTAAGCCTGCAGAATTATTTTATTAAGCCTGCAGAATTAATGAAACAATTAGTGAAATGATTGTTTTGATTTATTAATTTCATTAATTATTTCAATTAATGAAATAATTAGTTAAACAATTAATTGTTAAAACAACTCTAGTCAATTAAAACTTTCTACCATCGAAGACGTACATTAATTTTGGACATGATTTAATTCCTCGTGTTCCACAGGAAGAATTCTGGCGTTCCACAAAGTTCAGTCCTGAGCCCAACGCTCTTTAATATATACATCAATAGCGTAATACCACTTATAGCTTCTAACTGTATTTTATATACAGATGATATTAAAATTTGACGGGCCATCAAAAACGACAACAACGTGCACATCCTACAATTGGACATATCGAACCTGCAGCATTGGGTAGGTGCAATGAATCTGACTATAATCCCAGAAAAATGTGATCATATGCATATTTGACGCAGACGACACATTGCAAACTACGAAGTAAGCGGAAGATAAATAAACGTGGTCAACTCATACAAGGACCTAGGTGTAATAATAACAGATGACCTAAAAACAAATATCAACTCCGCTGCAGTCAAAACTAAGTGCTTACAAATTCTTGCTATGCTACGCAGAACTATTCGCAGAGTCGACATTCCGTCATTTAAACCACTTTACGAATCGTTGATTCTCAGTCACGTGTTATATGCATCGCAATCCATGCATCCTCAATCAAAAACTGAGCAAACGAATAATGAAAAGGTGCTACGCAAAGCAACGCATTTGGTTCCCTCGATAAGAGGCTTACCATTTGAAAATAGAATTCACTTGCTGGGCGCTACATCAGTAGAAAAGTCTCTATTAATATCAGACTTGATGATGACATGGGCAGCCGTAAATTGTCGTGATCATTCTTTGACAGATATCTTCCCATCCGCAAGGAATCAACACTCAGAGGTCACGGCCTTCACATCATGGCAAAACGGCACATCAGAGATGTATGCAGAGGTTTACCAGATAGGGTGCGCACTGTATGGAACAATCTACCTGCTCACATAGTAACATGTCCATCAAAAACTGCATTCAAACGACAATTGAAGAACTTTGTGACTACAATTACATGACATTTTTCATTTTTTATTTTAACTTTGTGAGTATTGTGACTCACCTAGTAACGAGCTTTTACTCACTCTGGTGTAAATTAATAATAATTTTTCTATAAAAGAAAATTTATCTGAAAATAATAAAATAATAACTATTTATAAGGGTCTGCACTAGTATTCTTCAACTCACATCATCGGACGGTGGCCGGCAGAACGCGGACCCCGGATGCACATCGAGATGCATCGTGCAAGCTGCAGTCCAATTCTTTCCCGGATCCTCGTAACAGGCAACAATTATATTATTAAGAATTATTATAAAGAATTATATTATATTAAAGAATAAGGATTATATCATCAGTTGGACTGTACATATCTAATGTTGCACATATATAATGTCGGTACGTGAGAGGTTCATATCCTTGGAAATGATATGTCCATGGCATATGCCGAATGATGCGGTAGGTTATCTCACCGATGTAATCACTAGGCGTGTAGGTAAGTTGCGGGGACATATCAGAGACTTGTATAAATTTGGATTTGGCAGATTACCAAAAGTGTATGGACTCTCGAGGAGAGGTATTTACATGTGGAATTCGTTGCCTGAGGAAGTCATTGTAGCCCCTAGTTTGAGAACGTTTAAATCACGATGCTGCAAATGGATACGTGAACAATGCCGTCATTCAACACTACCACTGGAATATCCTAATTAGCTACGTTGACTGAATATTTGCTTTTCTTATTTTTGGACTCTGCCTGAATAGCCTTTTGGCTTTGGTGTGTATTTTTATGATAGAAAATTTATCTGAAAATAATAAAATAATAACTATTTATAAGGGTCTGCACTAGGGTTCTTTAACTCACATCATTGTACGGTGGCGGGCAGAAGGCGGACACCAGATGCACATCGAGATGCATCGTGCAAGCTGCAGTCCAATTCTTTCCCGGATCCTCGTAACGGGCAACAATTATATTATTAAGAATTATTATCAAGAATTATATTATATTAAAGAATAAGGATTATGTCTTCAGTTGGACTGTACATACCTAATGTTGCACATATATAATGGTGCACATATCTTCTTTACAATGTAGAGTCGTAATGCGTACGCAGTTCCCATTGTTGCTTTTTAAATGCAGGAAACATGCTATTAAGAACAAATAATCAATACAACTTCTGATATATTTTCAATTATAAGGTTTCGATTAAATCAAATATATGAAGTTTGTTCATATTTTAAATTTGAAATTTTGGAGCATAATCAATAAAACTAATTTATTTCATATTTCGCTGGCATCTGCTATCATCAACAGAAGCAAATAGTACAGCTTGCTAGTTTGAACATTTTTTTGGAGTATTTCATCATCAAAAACAAAGCTTTTATTTTGTTTCTAATGATGAAATAAGTCATCAAGAAACAAGACGTCGTCAAGAAATAAGACGTCATCAAGAAACAAGAAGTCATCAAGAAACAAGACGTCATCAAGAAACAAGACGTCAAGAAACAAGACGTCATTAAGAAATAAGACGTCAAGAAACAAGACGTCATCAAGAAACAAGGTGTCATCAAGAAACAAGGTGTCATCAAGAAACAAGGTGTCATCAAGAAACAAGACGTAATCACGAAACAAGACCTTATCAAGAAAAAGACGTCATCAAGAAACACGAGTCATTAAGAAACAAGACGTCATCAAGAAACAAGACGTAATCACGAAACAAGACCTTAGCAAGAAACAAGACGTCATCAAGAAACAAGAGTCATTAAGAAACAAGACGTTATCAAGAAACAAGACGTCATCAAGAAACAAGACGTCATTAAGAATTAAGACGTCAAGAAACAAGGCGTCATCAAGAAACAATACGTCATCAAGAAACAAGACGTCATCAAGAAACAAGACATCATCAAGAAACAAGGTGCCATCAAGAAACAATGTGTCATCAAGAAACAAGACGTTATCAAGAAACAATACGTCATCTAGAAACAAGACGTCATCAAGAAACAAGACGTCATCAAGAAACAAGACGTCATCAAGAAACAAGACGTCATCAAGAAACAAGACGTCATCAAGAAACAAGACGTCATCAAGAAACAAGACATCATCAAGAAACAAGACGTCATCAAGAAACAAGATTTCATAAAGAAACAAGACGTTATCAAGAAACAAGACGTCATCAAGAAACAAGACGTTATCAAGAAACAAGACGTCAAAAAACAAGAAATCATTAAGAAACAAGACGTCATCAAGAAACAAGACGTCATCAAGAAACAAGACGTCATCGAGAAACAAGACGTCATTAAGAAACAAGACGTCATCAAGAAACAAGACGTCATTAAGAATTAAGACGTCAAGAAAGAAGACGTCATCAAGAAACAAGACGTCGTCAAGAAATAAGACGTCATCAAGAAACAAGAAGTCATCAAGAAACAATACGTCATCAAGAACCAAGACGTCATCAAGAAACAAGACGTAATCAAGAAACAAGATGTCATAAAGAAACAAGACGTTATCAAGAAACAAGACGTCATCAAGAAACAAGACGTCATCAAGAAACAAGACGTCATCAAGAAACAAGACGTCATCAAGAAACAAGACGTCATCAAGAAACAAGACGTCATCAAGAAACAAGACGTCATTAAGAATTAAGACGTCAAGAAACAAGACGTCATCAAGACACAAGACGTCGTCAATAAACAAGACGTCATCAAGAAACAAGACGTCATCAAGAAACAAGACGTCATCAAGAAACAAGACGTCATCAAGAAACAAGACGTCATCAAGAAACAAGACGTAATCTAGAAACAAGACGTCATTACGAAATAAGACGTCATCAAGAAAAAGACGTCATTACGAAATAAGACGTCATCAAGAAACAAGACGTTATTACGAAATAAGACGTCATCAAGAAAAAGACGTCATTACGAAATAAGACTTCATTAAGAAACAAGACGTCATCAAGAAACAATATGTCATCCAGAAATAAGACGTCATTAAGACACAAGAGGTCATCAAGAAATAGACATCAAGAAAAAGACGTCATCAAGAAACAAGATGTCATCTAGAAACAAGACGTTATCAAGAAACAAGACGTCATCAAGAAACAAGACGTCATCAAGAAACAAGACGTCATCAAGAATCAAGATGTCATCGAGAAATAAGACGTCATCAAGAAATAAGACGTCATTACGAAATAAGACGTCACCAAGAAACAAGACGTCACCAAGAAACAAGACGTAATCTAGAAACAAGACGTCATAACGAAATAAGACGTCATCAAGAAACAAGACGTAATCAAGAAACGAGACTTTATCAAGAAACAAGACGTCATCAAGAAACAAGACGTCATTAAGAAACAAGACGTCATCAAGAAACAAGACGTCATCAAGAAACAAGACGTCATCAAGAAACAAGACGTCATCAAGAAACAAGACGTTATCAAGAAACAAGACGTCATTAAGAAACAAGACGTAATCTAGAAACAAGACGTCATCAAGAAACAAGACGTCATCAAGAAACAAGACGTCATCAAGAAACAAGACGTAATCTAGAAACAAGACGTCATCAAGAATCAAGACGTCATTACGAAATAAGACGTCATCAAGAAAAAGAAGTCATCACGAAATAAGACGTCATCAAGAATCAAGACGTCATCAAGAAACAATATGTCATCTAGAAATAATACGTCATTAAGACACAATAGGTCATCAAGAAATAGACATCAAGAAAAAGACGTCATCAAGAAACAAGATGTCATCTAGAAACAAGATGTCATCAATAAACAAGATATCATCAAGAAACAAGGCGTCACCAAGAAACAAGACGCCATAAGAAAAACCAGACTCTGTATTTGGTGATGCTAGCAGCATTTAATAGTAATTATAAGGCCAATTTACCGCAATTCTAAAAGTTCTAAAACTTAAGTAAATAAATGTTTTGTTAAATATTTTTAAAACAAAGAAGACACCAGTGATGTAGATATATCTGCACCATTGTTGATACCTACACCACTAGATAATGTGTATCTACACCAGTGGTGTAAATTACATTTCTGTCAAATTTAAAGTTATCTAAATTTACGCGTCAAATTTAAATTTATCATGAACTGGAGATAGTTGTGGTTCGATTCCCACGCTGTGACACACACTAGTTAGTTTATGGGCAATTGTCTCGTAAAGCATTGTGCCTGATGGTTAGAAAGCCACCTGTCCTGAATGAGAATGCATGTCTTACCTCGAATTAGCTCCGCATGGACAGCGTGTATTGACCAAGTTGTTTGGCATTAAATCATATCGCCTTGAAATAGCATTAGTAAATTTGTTAGAGGCCAGGTAGAAGTTTTCATTTCTTAGGGGCAGGGCGCTTCACCATGAAGATGCACAGCCTCTTGACGCGTGTGATAGATTATTTTTTAGTGTTGGGTTGTGATGAATAAATGATTGCGTGATGTGCTTTTGGAGAGCCGTGGTCCGGCGGATTGCGATCCGGTTGAACATGGTTTTCTGTATATTACGAAGGGTGTTTTTGACAGAATTGCTGTCATACGTAGAACATATTTGTATAGATGCTTCGTAATCCAGTGGCGCCATGAATGACGGGTCGAAGACTTCCATACGCCTAGCTTAAGAAAAGAGGTCAGAATTGTATACAATTAATCGCAGCACGAATTTCTTGTTATCTCTGGTAGAAGGTATGATTTTGTTGTGTCCGGCAATTCAGCTAGCCATACTTGTTGGCATTGACACGTTCGTAGTACGTGCGCCCACTTTGCTTGAATGGCCTTGGTAAGTCCTGTAAAAGCGACTTGTGGATTTATCATGGCGACTGACGTCAGGTGAGTGATGACGAGGTTCCAATTTTTAAATGTTGGGTGATCGATTCTTGTTCATACACAAGTGAACCGACAGGGGAACCAATAATATGCAAACCGGCCGATCTTTCGCGGATTTGTAAAGATGGCAGATTGTTTTGACAGAGTAGACTGTGTGAGAATACTTGATATTTTATCGCGTTTATGTGGTATCCGTATTTTGGTCCTTCCTTGACTAGAATTTCACAAACATTTTTTAATTGATCTGGGTAACCGACGAAGCTGGCATCATCGACATATCATTTCTAAATTATGTTATTTATTATTTTTAATTATTATAATAATATTAATTAATATTAATTTTTTATTATTTATAATTTATTATTCGTTTGATACAATATTCGGTTCCCTCAAATGGGCCTTTGTGCAATCAATTATAATATTGTCATTATTCTATGTGATTGGATGCGTGCTGGTAGGAAAATACCGTACAGGCATGCCACAGCGAGAACGGAGCGATCTTAGACAAACAGAAGAGGATCGAGCAATTGCAAACGAAATTTTTTTTTCATCAGTGCAAAAATTTCGGAATATTGCTGTCTTGAGCGCTGCGCCTAAATCGTAGCTAGTTATTTCAGGAATAGCCTAATCTCATCGCCCATACCACCCGAAGTGGAGAAGACGAAAGGCACTGATCTGCTTCGTTCAAGACTCACAATGCGTTTACTGTATTTCGTCTTTTTCTTGCTTCGTTGCTGGCAAACACGGATGCGGGGACACCACAAGCATACGATTGAGCGTGTACATTAAATATAGTGACGTCTAGAAATGTCTGCTCAAATCGATTTCTCGGAAGTCCGGAAAATACAATGTCTAAACGTGCACCTCTCTCGCGCGAAGTCGTCCGAGCTTCGGAATCAAATTCAGCTGCGACATCAGTGAGCTCTGGTTCAACCCCCAACACAGTGATAAATTGTTGTAAGCTCCTGCGCGAGCAAGTCCCGCACGATAGTGTGCCGGATTGATGGCAACCCTCCTTGTTTGCAGGAAAGGGCATGGCTGACATTAACGCTATCTCCACAGGCGCAGACGCTGTTACTCAAACCAGTGGGCGTCTAACAGTACCGGGCGTAGAGTGCATCCAGAAATTCGTTGCACCTTTCGTTGATAGATTTGTACAGACAGTCTGTGTGAGACGGGCTACATTCTACTGAGTGCATGAAATACGTCCACTTGAACTGCATTAAACGAACCAATCCGGTGTAAGCAACGTGTGGATCTATCTCTCCGACGTGTGTCAGACGATTAATAAGATTAGACCAGCGCTCTACTTCTAATTCCGTGCAGTTGCATTCGTACTGTGTGGTGCCGATGGGAACACCAAGAATGCTAATACCAGATGTAAACAGTTCGACATCAGCGGATAAAAGAAAGATGTCAACTCTACTGCTTCTTTTTGCTAGCAATTTGGTTTTAGATGCGTTTATGTGATAAGCGTACTTAGGACCAAGCTCTAAAGAACGGACCACATTTTCCTCAAGTCTTCGAATTTTCCGACAAAATTACCATCACCTGCCTACCATCTCTGGGTAACACCATGAACCTGTTGACGTATGTTTTCAATTAAAGGGGGAGAAGCCATTGAGAATCCGGTCATCGCAAGTGGATCTTATTGTGTGAAGCCTTCGTGCGAATATATACTATCACCACCAAGGGTAAGCTGAACAGTTAATGCATATAGATTACTTAGCACAGTCGACAAAGCAGGTGCTATATATTTCATGTTGGCCAGTGCGGCATTTCGATTAATCACGTTAAAAGCGTTGGACGCATTGACAGCAAGGACTATATATTTCATGCTATATATTTCATGTTGGCCAGTGCGGCATTTCGATTAATCACGTTAAAAGCGTTGGACGCATCGACAGCAAAGACACAATAGTCTGGGTTGGCTTCAAAACATTTGTGCAAGGAATGTGTAGCGTACTCAATCCCGCTCCTATGCTAGGCTGCTAATTGTTCAAATCCCGCAACGTCTTAATATTTATATTAATTATATTAATTATATTATCATTTTTATAATATAATTAATATTATATTATTTTTATATTATTTATATTATTTATCAGGTTTCAGCACATATTCTTTTACCCAACATAGCAACGGGGCCAAATACATGCTAATGACGTATTTCCTCTTATGAAATTTGATTATCTAGTATCCTATTGTAATACAAAATATATTCTTTATTATCCATTTATAACATGATGGATAATGATATATAATTATCTAAATCATCATCGTAACATGATGGATAATGTGTTGATTTATATATTTTACTATTTTCTGTAAGATGATATTGCTAGTAACCTAGTTTAAAATATGTATCTATTAAATTATTTAAATGATTTTGAAGAAAACCAATATCGTTACAAATTGTTGCAATTCTTAAAATTTCATTATTTAATGTATTATATTTTATATTATATGGTATGCATGAATGTTCATGCAAAAAAATCTTGTAAATTTAAATGTCATCTTTACGATATAAATTAATAACAATATATCAAAACATATTTTCATATCTTTATTTAGTTTAATCTATTTTCACTCAGTAAAAATCTATAATCAGGTTAAAATAGAAAATTGAGATTCAAAATAAAAATTAATTTTTATGAATTGACTAATAAATAACACATCGTACCAAAATAAAGATTAGAGGTCATCAGGAGAAAGTACTATGCTATCAGGTTTCGGACCCTAACTCCTCGACCCTACAAAGCAGCGGGGCCAAATATATGCTAAGGACGTATTTCCTCTGATTGAATTTGATTATTTAATATACCTTATTCTAATACAAAGTGTATTATTTATTATCCATCCATAAAAATTGTCCTCTAATGATTTTAAATTTATTTTTAATATTATTGTGTTGATTTATATATTTTACTATTTTCTGCTTGATGTTATTTTTATAGTAACCTAGTTTAAAATATGTATCTATTAAATTATTTAAATGATTTTGAAGAAAGCCAATATCATTACATATTGTTGCAATTCTTAAAATTTCATTATTTAATGTATTATATTTTATATTATATGGTATGCATGAATGCTCATGCAAAAATATGTTTCTTGTAAATTTAAATATGTCATCTTTACGATATAAATTAATAGTAGTTTTAGTTAATGTTAATTTAATGTTCATATCTAGATACCTTCTTTATCATCAATATTGGTTTTATTATGAATGATGTTACCTGTGTAAATTTGTTCACTAATTGAATAAAATTATTAGAATTAACTTTACATATATCATCAATGTATCAAAACATATTCTTAAAATACTTTACTTCAACAATATATTTCGATAATGTATCGAAACATATATTTCATATCTTTATATAATTTAAGTATGTCTTCTTTACTATATAAATTAATAATAGATTTAATTAATGTTAATTTAATGTTCATATCTAGATATACACCTTCTTTATCATTAATATTGGTTTTGTTAAGAATAAGGCTTTCTGGATAAATGTGCTCACTAATTGAATAAAAATTATTAGAATTAAATACACATATATCATCAATGTATCGAAACGTATATTTCATATATTTATATGGTTTAGATTTAGTTTTTACACAGTTATGAACAAATCCATATTTTATAAAGCTTAAAAACAAGTCAGCTATAATTGGGCTACAATTACCTCCCATTGGAGCATCTTTTATTTGTCCAAATATAGATGTACCTACCTTTAAATAATTTTGATTTTTTAAAATATTTTAAATTAATTCAATTTTATCCATATATTTATATTCATTTGATGGTTTAATTTTTGTTAGATAGACTTTATAGTTGTTAAGTATTTTAATAAATTAAATTATTAAAATAATTCATACTATATAAAAAATATTTTTTAAGTTACTACAGTACAAACAATTCGTTTGTATTTCAATATGTACGTTATCAATATCGCTTCAACAGAACAAACATACACTTCAAGATTATACATACAATAGATCATAGTACAAGGAGCAAACTGAACTCAACAGGTGAATTGATGATACAAATGAAGTAAAACACGAATTATCGTAGCTATCAATTAATTTAACAATTCGAGCGAAAATGCTGCACATCCATTTAAATAATGATGTAAGTTTGGATGTTCTTATGGAAATATCTTCCCTGTCGACGACTTCTGATCAACAGTTTAAGGTCAGTGATAACTCTTACCTAATCAACAATGCGTTACAGGAAGAGTTTCCTCTGATCAAAAAGCTAGAAAATCTATTGATTATTACTGCTACAATTCCAGGTGGCACATAATCAAGTTTTTAATACATTTCCGCGTCCTTTTATCGGTAAATACAGTAATAGTTTTAACCAACTCAGCTCGCTTTGTTGCTAATACCTACAGAATCTCATTGGTAAGTCCTGAAATTGTGAAGAAGTTTATCAACTTCTAGGCTATTCTAAACGATAAACGATCTTACTCATACAAGCCTATTCTGACCTCGGTAAAATATATCAAATATTCTACCCGATCTTAATGACAAAGACATACAAGAACTGGAGGAGTTGCAAGATATCTCCAACATACGATTCATAAAGGGGAAAGGAGGACAACCACTACCCATTGCTTATACCAACACCTCAGAAGCGAATACTTTAATTTTGGCTAAATCTGCTTGCAACCTGTTTTGGTTGCAACTTGAAATTTTCACATATATCTTCAGAAAATCTGACCTGCCCCCATTGTAACAAGTGTCACAACTGGGGTCACTGGGGGTCTAGCTGCCTACGTCCACAGACGTGTAAAGTCTTTAGCTCGCAAGACAATGAACATGCTCCCGACGCATGCATAAATTCCCTGCATTGCTGCAACGACGGACTTAAACAGCATGTGTGGTCACGGAAGTACGTCAATTTAAAGCCTAACTCAGACGGCGTATGACTATCGGGAGGCATTATTAATACTTCTAACGATGTGAAAAATGAGGAAACCCTTCGCCATATTGTGGGTCTGATCATTACGCTGGTAGAAGCCTGCAGGCTCCCCCTCCTTCCGCTGAGCCGGTTACCACAGTATTATCAAATAAACTATCATCTTCCTTCGGGAATACTGATCCGATCCGACTTTCAAAGAAGGGGAAAATGGTTGTTGCAAAACAGGGGATATGATGAAATTGCCCGCAGCAAGGAAGGATTAAGTAGTCCCTCTGTTGAGTCTGGAGATAGGAAGGGTAACCTTCCCTTCTCTGAGCCTAACTAGAGTCTTTAGCTACCCTTCCTGGTGAGACCATTGCAATGGTAGGTTGTCCTGAACTGTTTTTACTTAACCTCATTCGGTGAAACTCGATAGGTTCTTCTGCTCTTAGCCTTCTATCTGGTCGAAATGCTTGTCTTATAGTTCTTCAGGAGACTATATCTATCCGGTCCCCCAGGTCATTACTCGGTTTTTACTAAAGCAAACAACTCCCCACTTCACTCCGTATATAACCCCTTCTCACTCCTTTTCATCTCAAAGTCTTCTAACCTTAGTTAAGAGTAACTTAAGATCTTCCCACTTGCTGAATTATTCTTAACCTGCCCTTCTTGTTTAGGGATAACACTCTGGAAGAAAGGTAAATGCATCAGTATAGCCAATATCTATATCTGGTTGGGAGATATCCACAAAACCGTAACCTCCTGGATCATATATTAGCTATGACATAGTACTTGGTGATTTCAATGACAGAACTAGTCGTTGGATTGATACAGCACTCCGCAGAGCCAGGATAGAATATCTTATTCACTTCAGTTGAGTAGAAATAGAAAATTTATAACTGTTCTAGCAAATTACAATTATTCCTGTCAGTTCCAGATTATTCCTGTCAGTTCCAGATTATTCCTGTCAGTTCCAGATTATTCCTGTCAGTTCCAGATTATTCCTGTCAGTTCCAGATTATTCCTGTCAGTTCCAGATTATTCCTGTCAGTTCCGCTCGCTACGCTCGCGGATTGAGCTCAATCTATCGATAAAAGGTCATGCCTAAAAAAGCGCGATCTCAGATCCCTGTTCCTGATCAACAATCTTCCACATCTAAATGCAATGATGGTTATACCAGCTTTGAAGTTGGATGCGATTCCAAAGATTGCGATGTATGGACACTTGTTCGTGTTAAAATATCCGACCACTCAGTGTATAAACTTAAACATTTCACTTGCGGTTTTTGTACATCAGTACGACTACTACAGTTATCCTGCTCATCTACTCCTGTATCACACACTACCACTCAGACCAATGCTGTTTTAGATGTTTCCATCGCATCAACACCTGACTTCGCATCATATAATCCCATTATTGAACCTACTCTCTCACACACTCCTCGTTCAACTACGTACCAAACTTCCATTAATCTTTCTCATTCTAACAATGCTAACGGCAAAGCTTTTCATCTCGTACCTCCTCTTTCCTATTCCTCCCCCAATCTAAATAAATCTCAAACTTCTTTATTCTCCTCACGAACTCCTTACTCGACCCCCCTGTATCACCTCTCAATAATTTACACCCTTCCATCAAAATCATTTCCAGTAACATTTCCGATCAACTAATTCAACACTCCATTCCTGTCACTCATGCCCCAACCTATTTTAATTCTCCTTACTCTACCTCCCACGTAACACTTCCCAATAAGTTACATCCTTCATTTAAAATCATATCCAGTCACATCTCTGATCAACCGATTCAACACCCCGCTCCTGTCACACTTGCTCCAACCAATATTAATTCTTTATCAAGCATCCCTGTCATTTCCACTTCTATCTGCTCATCTACCTCGACTCCAACCAGCTCTGTCCGTCCACCACTTCCACGAAATCGTTTTCCTTCGCGCGATCGCTGTATAATCATATCAAACTTAAAGCTTTCCGAATCTGCTTCTCCACAATCTCGCCTCGATGATGATGTATCTGCTTTCAGGTCTATCCTAGCAACCATTCTTCCTGATGATAACCCATCACTCTTCAATAATATCGCTCCTGTATCCTTTATTCGTTTAAACAAATCCACTAAATCAAATCATCTCAGTCCTCCACTCTTAAAAATCGTTTTCCGACATAGTTCACATGCCTCTTCGGTACTCTCCCAACGTTTTAAACTTCTTACCACTTCATCTACTTGCCGTATCTTTCCTGACCGCTCCCCTTCTGATATTGCCCAGCTCAATTTAGCTCGCATTGAAAAACATCGACGTGAAACAAACGGCGAGTCATCCTTATCTATACGTAAAATCAACGGAAATTTTCACGTTCTTCACACAAGGCCAAAAATTCGATGGCGTCCCATCTCTCCCCCTTGTCTTCTTCGCTAGTCGATCTCGCTCCTAAGCATACTTTTCGTCTTAGTCTATTCAATACTCGCTCCATTCTTCATAAAGCTGATATGCTTCTCGATATCTTCGATCAATTATCTATCGATATTCTCTGCATTACCGAATCCTGGCACACTGACTCCAACGATCTTGCTATTCGTCGTCTATGTCGCTCTGGTTGTTCTCTAGTTGAATCAGCTCGTCAAATTACATCTCATACATCTACTGCGTCTAACCATGGCGGTATTGTTGCCATTGCTCGTCACCCAATGTCTTTACGTAAAATCAACGTTAACATCCGTTACACCTCGTTCGAATTACTCATATGCAGATTATCAACGCCTTTCCCTCTGGAACTTGTGATTGTATACCGTCCAGGTTCAGTTGCCCCATCACGTATCTTCTTTAACGACCTTGCAGATCTAATGTCTCACTGTTCATTGTCTTATACTCCTTCTTTTGTTCTCGGTGACTTTAACATTCGTCTCCTCCGTCTTCGTCGTTTTGATCACACATCCTACCATCTTGCTTCTCTCGATTTGCCTACAATTTATTGTCGTGTTCAAATTCGTCTTCTTATCGTTGCTTTCCGCCTTGTAACTTTTCATACCCCTTCATTTCTCAACCTTCCTTTTCTTGATAATTCCCGTCCTGTTTACTGTTCCTTGCGTTCCTGTAATTCCCTTCTTTTACATGTCCCAAACTACTCTACCTCCTTTGGACTCCGCTCCTTCCTGGTGGCTGCTCCTCTATCGTGGAATCATCTGCCCATTCATATACGCCAATCAACTTCCCTGCAGTGCTTCAAACGACAAATCCGATCCCATCTGAACAATTTAACTGCTTGACTTTCTCATTTTTGTTTGTGGACTTGTAAGCGTACAGCTTGTACGCATTTGCCACATTAAATAAATTTGTATTATTAAAAAAAATAGGGCGAGCATTGTTCGTCTTTATCCTTATAATTCTTCCTTTTGAAAGATATTCAAGAAGAAAAAGTTTGCTTGCTGGAAGGAGAGGGCATCGGGCTGGATTGGTAGCATATACCTCGATAAAATTTTGGAGGACTCACTATCCTTACACTATTATGGAGTCACTTAATATCTTTAACCAATCCCACCTTGGGGAGACTTTAGAAGTATAGTTTACCTGTTACAGATATCCATGAATTCATAGGGGCCATGAATTCATGAATTCAATTGGTCATAAACATCAACCGAAAGGTATTTTTATCAAAGAAAAATTGATTACATGTCCTAAAGATCTGCAGTCTACATCGATTCAAAACTCCCTCATCTCTATCCTCAAAAAAGCGCTTGCGCGTAGAATTCGCGCCCATCTATGTAGGCATAATTTTTCCAATCAGGTTTTCATTGGTTTGTAAAAAGGCGCTCCGTTCATTCAGCAATTGATGAAGTGCATCGGTTTTGCCAAAATAACAATCATTAGCTTGCTGTGTCGATTTTTCTTGACTTTCCGCTGCATTTGACCATATCTCCATTCCTTTTGTTATCTCTTCTCTCAAAACCCTCAGGCTACATACGAGAATAGTTAACATGTTGGAGATTTTGCTGTATACTAAGCCGTTCTTCTTTGAAGGAGACCCTGATGTTCATCAGTTCTACCCTATTACAGGTGTGTATCAAGACTCCTCGCTTTCTTTTATCTTCTACTTTGCTTCCTCCATTGTACTTTATAAACCATTTTAAACGCGAACAACATCTAACGGTATACGCTGATGATACCACATCCCTGTTTTCTAAACGCAGGTGCAGAAATGTCGTTTCGGACATTAGCCGTTTCTTTTTAAGATTAAAAGACCAATTAACCCTTCCAATTTCATTTTCAATTGATGCAAATCGCAAGTTGTTGTGCCCCTGTGTAATGGCGCCCCTGTGAAAAAGACAAAATTAAAGAGACTAGCAATCTCATCTTTCTCCTCCATTTTTAATAATCAGTCACTCCCAATCTTTACACATCGAGTAAGATCCCTAGGGTTTACAATTACGGTTAAATAGTCGGCCAAATTAGACTTGAATATATTCAAAAGTGTCCCGAGGAGAGCTAGATTGACCCTGAAGCGGGCTCAGCACTTGTCATTAAGAGGGAATGCTTAGATACGCCTTTGGCATATCTGGGCAGTCTCGGAATGTCTTATTTTGAAGATGACGTTCCCCATAGCATATATTAACATTTCTGAAGCTCCGAATCTCCATATTACCTACAATCGTCCTCCTCAACTGGACACAGGTGTGTGAAAAATCCTGAGTTGTTCAGCAAAAGGGTGCCGCATTGGTGTTTGATGGAGAGTTTTGATCCCCGGTCAGTTTTGACATGAAGACTTTTGGCCCGCATGAACGTTGAACACTTGACTGTTTTTGTTTTTATTTTCTCTATATATTTGTTTATTATTAGTTGCACGTTGCATTTTAGTAAAATAACCTATTATTTTTAATATTTAATGATCAAATACATTTAATTAAATGTATTTAATATCCGAATATATACATGGGATATGTTTAATCTCCGATTTTTAATGTGCTATATTGAATCCTTAACAGAGCATAATATGCCAATGATAAGTTTGTCAGTACATTGATCAATTTCAAAGAATGTTGATATAAAATCAAGATTAGTGTCCAAATGAAGATTTTAAATCTTTTTTCTAAACACCGTAAAGCAGAAATGCTAAAAAATAATGTTACGAGTCAATCAGAAATAAAATATTCACAAAATATTTGTTTAAAATTCATATATTTCACTATTTATTATCAGATTTAGGAGATTAAGTGATTTTGTATAGTAGATTTAAATTATATGAACGTTTAATCAGTAATACTCATCTAATCTAAACATGAGAAATAATTCGGCACTTACAATTAAAATTCAATTAAATATTAATGTCTTAAAGCACTGTACTGCAAGAACACAAATTTAATAGTGTCGATTCTTATAAAAGAAATGTGATCTTCAACCGAATGATATTATAAAGGTTTTATGGATACTTTGAAAATTTCCAACTTTTTGGATTTCGCTTTAGATTTGTTTCTTGCTAGACCAAATTTGTTTCTTTAGGCTTGCTAGACCAAATTACTTATGCCGAAATATACAGTAGAAAATATAAAAAATAAATTAGACTGATCTATTTTTAATTAAACACTTGTATTTTACATTTTCCAAGTTTCTGCTTATTTTAGCAGATCTCGAAAATACAAACTAAACCAAATACGGATTATGAATAAAATGTACTTTTCGTTTATGATGATTAGCAGCTTGCAATAATTTGATAAGTCGAAAATATTGAAAATTATGAACATCTATTTAAAAATGTCACCGTGAGTCGGTACCTGATTACATAGCCGTTCCTCTTGATTACCTCTAATCGTTCCTCGGATACATATTCTATTATTTATTAGTCAATTCATAAAAATTGATTTTTAATTTTATTAATAAATTTTATCGTTATATAAATCATATAATCTTGAATAATTATTTATTATTTATAATTATAAATCTTTATTTTTAATAAAATTATTTTAACAAAATTAATTTTTTGAAATAATAATTAAGTACATGTAATAATAATCATTAAGTACAATGCATAAATAATTTTATGCATTGTACGATCAGTGATATATTTTCAGAGTTTAATAATTTCTAAGCGACGTAATTTCTAGGCGTGTTTTACGTAAGTGCCCAATCATCCAATAAATTTAAACTATGCGTAATTGTACTTAAACGCGCTAGACACGTTTTCGTCATTATGAGACTTCAGCAGCTTGAACATAACCCACATTCATAGGCACCTTCATACGCTGCCACTAATATATTGATCTACATCTCCGCTAACCTATAAATATAAGTATAAATGGAATCTCTCGTTATTTCTCGGCAGCTTTTCAACTTGTACTTTTCATTATATATAATATAAAAATATTATATTTAATAAAAAAATATTTAATTTAGTTATTTATTACTTATAAATAATATATTAAATAAATATTACTTATAATATAATATAATAATCTTATGATTATTATAATCTTATAATATGGATTAATGTATTATTTAAGTCAATCTGTGCAATTGATTAAATGCCCATATTATCTGCAATTTTTAACGTCCTACTATTGAGCCTCGATTATACAACTTTTGGAATTAATAACTATAATTTTCATATTATAAGGTATATCATTTAGAATTAATTTTGATTAAATTTAATCATATCTTTACTTTTTCCCAAAGAATCAAATAAACAAAATAACTTTATTAGTAAATTTTGCCAATGCAATTAGCACTTAATAATAATTTATTTAACGTGACATGTACGTGCCAGCTGCACGCTTACAAGTCCACAACCAAAAATCGCATTGACAAAAATTACTCAAAGTTATTTTTTTGATTTTCGAGGAAAAGCTAGTACATAATTAAAAAGTATATCTTGTTTAAATACAATAATTTATACAAGATACATACGAAATCACGTTTTAATTAAATATAACCGATCATTGAGACACAAGCGTAAATTATATATAGATATTTACAACGATCTTTATTTTTATAAAGTCCTTGCTTAAAATCAGATCAGTTAACTGAGCATATTTATTTTGTACATAAATGTTAAAATGTAAACATTTTAATCTTAATCTTTTCCATAATTAAGATCATAAACATAAGATTTTTTAAATCTAAGAATTTTTATGAGCCAATTAATATTAAATATACAATTTATTAGAATTAAGATTAAAGGTCATCAGGAGGGGCCGGTATGTTATCTGATTTCGACCCTATTACTCAATCCAATAAAGCAGATGGACCAAATACATTTTAGTGACTATTTTCTTTATATTAATCCATAACAATTTGGCATGTAAGAGTTTAAATTTAAGATTTATAATAAGATTAGCTACTGATTCTACGTATTTTGCACTATATAATTAAAATAATAATCGATATTTTAATTTTAAGATTTTAAATAATTAAAATTTCTATAAAGTAAGAATTTTTAAAATATTTATTTTTTATGAAAAGATAAATAATGTACGATTCATCAAATTATGATTAGAAATTAGAAACTGCTATTTTATTAAGTTTCAGCCCCAATTGCTCTGCTTAACATAGCTGCAGGGGGCAAATACATGCTAATGGGGGATTTCCTCTGATAAAATTCGTTATCTAGTGTAATATTTTATCCTAGAACATATTATTATAATAAAAATTGTCCTCTAATGATTTTAAATTTATTTTTAATATTATTGTGTTGATTTATATATTTTACTATTTTCTGTTTGATGTTATTTTTATAGTAACCTAGTTTAAAATACGCATCTATTAAACTATTTAAATGATTTTGAAGTAAACCAATATCTTTATAAATTTTTGCAATTCTTAAAATTTCATTATTTAATGTATTATATTTTGTATTATATGGTATGCATGAATGCTCATGCAAAAATATGTTTCTTGTAAATTTAAATATGTCATCTTTACGATATAAATTAATAGTAGTTTTAGTTAATGCTAATTAAATGTTCATATCTAGATACCTTCTTTATCATCAAATTATTTAAATTATTAAAATTTTAAATTATTAAATATTGAAGAAATCCAATCTTATTACATATGATGTAACTGATGTGAATTGGTCCTTACATTACACAATGTTGTGTAAGGGTCTTTGAATTGTACAATTTTTCAATATTGTGGCTAAGTTTAAGGCTTTTATTATATATTCTCAATTTTTATTTTTTTTTTCTGATGTAACTTCTTTCTTTATTATATAACTTAATTTGTTTTCTTGCAAACGGGATGCAGATGTGTATTTGCCACAATAATACTATTAATTCAAGATCGAAATATCACAAGAAATTTTCGCGCTTTTTATTTTGTTGCCAAATGGGGTACTCTTTTCATGTTTTGAATATAAAGATATGAGAGAATGGAAAAATAAAATTGCAAGCTATATAGGCAATCAAGGCTTAATTAGTTATTTTCCGTGAAACTAGCGAATTTGTCTATAATGAGTAAAATCACAATTTTGTATGCAGACTCGTTGAATGTTCAATGGCCAATCAAAATTAAAAGCTTTAGATCATATTAAGCAGGCATGAAAATATTCGGAGTCTCAATAAGTCGTTTATTTACAGAATGGTTTTTTTTTAAATTTCACAGCTCTAAAATCATTAGAATTGAAAATATTAAAAATTAATTTAAATTTTTAAAACACTTGCTAGCAAACAAACAGATAATTTAGCTTTAAAAATCGATAAACAGCAATTAGCGTTTCTAATTTAAACAATAATTTGAAAATATTATTTTTTAATTATTAAATGACCCATGTTGAACAAATTATATTTTACTCAGAGTAAAATAGAAATACGAGAGTGCGGTTTTTACACACATTCCAATAGCACGATCTAAGCAACTAGGCGAAAATCTCAAAACGTGTGTCCTATACCATGTAAAGTATGGGAAATAAAAAACATACAAGGTTGTTGTTCAAGATTCTTTCAATTTATTTTAAATTTGCAAGTAAGTGTTTTAACCAAATCGTACAGCGCCATGTTGAAGCTTTTTCGGGAACGCTGGAAACTAGTTTGGGTAGAAAATAAATCAATTAATAATTTTTAATAATTAATTATATTAAAGCCTTGAACGAGAGTAGTAAACGAGAATATTTTTTCACTTATTATAATTTTCACTATATAATTTTTAATAAATTAAAATCCCTTTTTTAATATACGATACATTAAATTTAGAATATATTTAATATAGATTAAATGCTCATTTGTATCTGATTTTTCAATATATTTAATTGTGCAATCATATATAGTCATAATTATGCAATTAAATAAGTTTTTATTATATAATGATGCAATAGATGGTCACGTAATTGTTTTAAATGTTACACGATCAAGAAGATTTTAATACTTTGCTATACAAGTTAGTAGTGATTATTTAACAATATAATGAATTACAATGCAATTAAATCGCTAAAAACCTGAAAAACTTGCGCGATTTCGAAATTTGCTATTTTAGACGCGCGATAGTAAAAGACAGAATAATCAAATTTAGGCACATAAAAGTTCTTTCAGGTCAAAATAAGCTTGTCTTATTTTAATATTCACGTTGTAATCAGTAATTAGCAAAGCGAAGGACAAACAAAATGAACAATATTACTGTAATTGAACTTTTAAAAGGTGTAAAAAATGCAGAATCTTACATCGAGTTACATGGAACTCCTGAAATGGAAACAATTGTTGTTGGAGGAAAAAGATATCCTGTCATAAGAGAACAGAATAAAGTATTGAAATCACTGAATGATTTGGAATGTTTTGATACAGAAAGTGGAAGAAGAATGAATGGAGTTGGACAGTCGAATTGGGTTTACAGATTTTAAATAGAAACTTGCTAAAGACTGCGTTGTTCGATAATATTATTATATTTATTGCCAAATTTCAGTTTCAATAATACAGAAATTTCGTTTAAATCAAAATATTTAAACTTTTGTTTGATTTTCATACCAAAAATGTCAATTAGGTGCAAGGTGTCGGGGGTCATTCTACGTAAACTGTTACCTAATCAGTGTATCTTCCTTTAAGTATTTGGTGTTGCTTAAGTAATTTCAATATCAAAATCAACACTCAACACGTAGTTTCTTATTTTAATATTCACGTTGTAATCAGTAATTAGCAAAGCGAAGGACAAACAAAATGAACAATATTACTGTAATTGAACTTTTAAAAGGTGTAAAAAATGCAGAATCTTACATCGAGTTACATGGAACTCCTGAAATGGAAACAATTGTTGTTGGAGGAAAAAGATATCCTGTCATAAGAGAACAGAATAAAGTATTGAAATCACTGAATGATTTGGAATGTTTTGATACAGAAAGTGGACAGATTTTAAATAGAAACTTGCTAAAGACTGCGTTGTTCGATAATATTATTATATTTATTGCCAAATTTCAGTTTCAATAATACAGAAATTTCGTTTAAATCAAAATATTTAAACTTTTGTTTGATTTTCATACCAAAAATGTCAATTAGGTGCAAGGTGTCGGGGGTCATTCTACGTAAACTGTTACCTAATCAGTGTATCTTCCTTTAAGTATTTGGTGTTGCTTAAGTAATTTCAATATCAAAATCAACACTCAACACGTAGTTAATATATCACGACGACGATCATAAGATTTCAATAAAAATATCGATCTTTATTGACTTATATTGCCATTAAAGTTGTTTCCAGATTTGAAATATTAACTCAGTGTATTTATGCTTAATTTTTAAATTTAATTTTGATTATGATTAATACGATTTCTGCTAGTAAAATATTGAGCTTGTTGAAGTTTTTGTTAGCAACGATAAATACGACTTATGCAAAAACGTTGCTTGCTTTATTGATAATCCAAAAATATTCCAAACTTGTTTTGTTTATTTTATAATTATATTAAATACGTAGACTCAGTTAGCTGATTTGATTAATTAACGAATTTTAATAACGATAATTAACGAATTTTATTCCAACAATAAATTAGTGGTTCATTAGAGAGAGTAACATCGATCATTGATTTGTGAAAGCGTTAATATTTTGATACGAAAGTCATATCAAATTTTTTACAGATGAACTTTACGCTTTGCTAATTCTAGAAAATACAAGAATACCAAAAATATTTCTTAGGTACAATGTGTCAAGGGGCATTCCTTGTTCACAGTTATCTAATCAGCGTCTCCGCCTATTCTGTGTTGCTAAAGTAATTGCGATACCAAAAGCAATACTCAACACGTGGTTAAAATACCGTGACGACGATCATAGGATTTGAATAAAATGATTGACCTTTCATTACTGTAGACAGCTGACCCGTACGATTTGATATAAATTGGAAGTAAGCATGCTCTCATGCTTGCATTCAATAGTCTAGAAATATCTTAACTGCATTTGCAATGGAAAAAATACGGATGAAAATTAAGTTAATACAACTAAAACAGGTACTTTATCGATATACATTTGTTAATATTTTTAATTGTTTAATATTAAGAGGGCGTCTAATGATAGACTATATGTGACAGCATACGTGAGTAAACTATAATATAAATCTTAAGTAATTCTTGAACAATATTTTAAATTTGCATTTTACATAATCTTTTACGTCTCAATCATCGATAATTTAACAATAATTACAAAATAATCTCGTAATGATACGCTTTTATTAGATCAATGCAAAAATGTATAGTCGAAAAGCTTTTTGATTTTATCACATAGTATCAATTTAAAAGTATGTGTTTTAAATGTATTTATTTAAATATTAAAGAATTATTGGAGCTGGATCAAAGAAAGGAAATCTTTTGATATTCCGCTAACTTCTATAAGCATCTCAACATCTATTTTTATTTTCTGAAGATGCTAACATACATCAAAAAATTTCCTCTTTTATTTGATCCAGCTCCAAAAATTCTTTATCAATAATGGATCATTATCAAATATTTAAATATTATTCTAATAGATAATATTTAAATAGATTTTTATATAGTTCTATTCAAATAATATTAAAATGCATAATATATATCTATTTAAATGCATGTTTTAGCCATATAAAGATTAATAGCTTAATATATTAATAACTTTATATATGACTAATTAATGTAAACTAAGGGATATTTAATATATTAATTTAACTAAACACTGACAAATGTATATATTATAAATTAACTTTAAATTCAATTCAATTCAAGATCCTTTATTTATAAAAAACGGATATCTTCGCTATTTGTAACTTTCATTGTACAAATTGATACAATATAGAGAAAATAAATAGCCAAAATAAATAGTAGTTCGATATTTAGAACGCGAACTACTTTGAAGACGCCAAGTTTATTTTCCACACGAATTTATGTAATCAAGAGCCCGGTAGAGTAAGCTATTTTTTAGATGTTCTGTCCTACAACAAGATGTTGCCCACTTACGATTTGATCGTAGAGTAGCTGAGTATAAATGATTATTAGTGTGACATAAATAAGACTGTTCAGTCAGCGTTTGAAGAATGTTCGAGTTTGCCTTCTTGAAAATATCGACTGGAATTGAATCAAATGTAGGCAACTCGCATCCACATATTGATTGAGCTTTACTGTGAATTCTCACAAGCATACTATGCTCTCTTTGGGACAGTGTGCAACAAGATGGAAAACCGGACGTAAGGATCGAATTTAAATATATCTTTATTTATTAATAATTATAAATTTAAAAATAAATTATATATTAATATATAAATATTATAATATAATATTAATTATATTTATTAATTAATATAATAGTTTTAATGTAACATGCAATGGATTTTTATAATATAAATTTTATGGCAAATTAGAATTTAAAAAACTAGTCTGGCAAAGATATTGAGCTCTAAACAATAAGTTGGATAACCGTACGTAAGGATCGAATTTAAATATATCTTTATTTATTAATAATTATAAATTTAAAAATAAATTATATATTAATATATACAAGTCAAATATGGAAATTAAAAAGCGTGTATTTATTCGTAAATTTCATGTCATTTTTTAATTTCATTTCACTTAACAGTTAAATTTTCATTTCACTTTTTTCATTTTATTCTTATTGAATTTGATGACATGAATATGCACTTAAGTTAAAAAAATGTAACCTAGCAAGTCGGCATTAATACACCTTATCTACTACTGATTCACAACCTTCGTTTTCTGTTTCATTCCCTATTCTGGTAGCTGATTATCATTCAACTTATCTGCTTTCTTCAAAATTGACTTTGGTCTTTAGTGGAAAGGACCGAAACGTAAAGCATATTCTTGGTCATTAACTGATGATGTTTAGCAATACTGAAATGTACTGCTGTTATCTAATACTGGAATTTAATAGATTGCAAATTAGTAGAATTTCTGCTTAATCTCTACAACTCAGTCATTTAAATAAATTTTCGTGTAATTTGAAAGATTATTTTAATTCTTATATAATTCGTATCGGAATTATATTGACTTTTAGGTACAGCGAATGAAGCGAATATATTCTAAACCAAAGACTGAACAAGTAACTGTTGATCATTCAGTAGATGAAGTTGAGTTAAATCCAATTCAACAAGTAAATGTATGTGTTTTGTAACAAGATTGATAAAAGTTTGTCAAAATTTTAATTTAGATACGAGATAGTGATATTATCATGTTAAAGCAAAGTAAATTAGTTAGCGTAAGCAATCAGTTTTATTTTAATTTCTAATTTTTATAATTTCCTTAAATATTATACCTGCCAAATGCCTTATGAAAGCCGTAAATAGGAATTTAAAAATGACATTTGATTAACTTAATGCTATCAAAAGAGAAACTTTTTAAGTTAAAAGTAAAATTGATTTAAATGATTAAAATGTGATTAAAAAATTCCTGTCCAAATCGATTGCAGTGATGACATATATGTGTTCAACTAGATTGTATTCCATATTTTACCCGGATAGCATTACCTCACCTTCCATTATAGGCTGATTATCTTGACTTGGGCATTATATTTTCGTCGGTCGGATAAATCAGTTTTGTCTGTTAAAATCTGGTCTATATAATGACTACATAATGTCGGCTTTAATCAGGGGTCTATAAGTGAACCATGCCATTTTGATAAATGTTATAAGCAATCCTTGAGTGGATTGCTTTTAATAGTGCAAAACAATTCCTTACGAAGAAACTGAAACATCTCCTTTGATATTATGTAATTTACCGTTATTTCTGGTTATAATGAGATGATGTAATTTATAACCAGGCTTTAATCAAAAAAATCGAATTTAATGGTTGAAGAATATTGTATAAAAATAACTCGAGTCATTTTCTAATGAGTTCAACTTTATAAAATGAACAAATCATGGAAGAAAACAAAAGGTTAATACTTGAAAATACGTATGTTTGAATTTACTAATAATTTACTAATTAGAGGTCATCCATCTGATGACCTCTAATTATTATTCTGATACAACGTCTGTTATTTATTAGTCAATTCATAAAAATGACGTTTATTTTAAATTTCAATTTTTTATTTTAACTTGATTTAAATTATATAAAATCTAAAAACAATTATTTTATTATTTAATTATTAAATTTTGATTAGCATTATTATGTTTTGTTTATTTTATAATTATATTAAATACGTAGACTCAGTTAGCTGATTTGATCCATTTGGTTCGTAGTAGTACCTCCAATACAAAATATGCTATTTGCGGATCAACTTCTGCAACATATGACAATTCATTTATTTCTGATAACCACGCATTCACTTCTGAAATGTATTGCGTTTGTATTGTATTTGTAAAAAATCTTATATAATTAATTAATATGAATTTGTTCATAACTGTTATTAAAAAATAAATCAAAACTATATATGAAATATATGTTTCGATACATTGATGATATATGTGTATTTAATTCTAATAATTTCTATTCAATTAGTGAGCACATTTATCCAGAAAGCCTTATTCTTAACAAAACCAATATTAATGATAAAGAAGGTGTATATCTAGATATGAACATTAAATTAACATTAACTAAAACTACTATTAATTTATATCGTAAAGATGACATATTTAAATTTACAAGAAACATATTTTTGCATAAGCATTCATGTATTCCATATAATATAAAATATAATACATTAAATAATGAAATTTTAAGAATTGCAACAATATGTAATGATATTGGCTTTCTTCAAAATCATTTAAATAATTTAATAGATACATATTTTAAACCAGGTTACTATAAAAATAACATCAAGCAGAAAATAGTAAAATATATAAATCAACACAATATTATAAAGAATAAATTTAAACTCTTAAGTGGCAAATTTTTATGGATAGATAATAAATAATATAATTTGTATTAGAATAAGATACTAGATAGTTATTTCATAGGAAATATATCGTTAGCATGTATTTGGCCCCGCTGCTATGTTGGGTAGAGGAGTTAGGGGCCGAAATCTGATAGCATAACAGTTCCTCCTGATGACCTCTAATCCTTATTCTGATACAACGCTTGTTATTTATTAGTCAATACATAAAAATTACTTTTATTTTAAATTTCATTTTTTTATTTTAACTTGATTTAAACTATAGAAAATCTAAAAACAATAATTAATTTTATTATTTAATTATTAAATTTTGATTTAGCATTATTAAGTTTTGTTTATTTTATAATTATGTTAAATACGTAGACTCGTTAAATTAACCGCCTTGTCTTTATTATTGAGGTAAAGTGAAGGTAATATCAATTGAAAACCAATTAATTTTTAGTCTAATTATGAACTCGATACTTTTAAGATTCTTTCTATTTATTTTTATTAAGCGGTCAAATTTCCGACAATATGAAGACAAACAGAGACCTGATGTGAATCAATATGTAAATGACTAACACGATCGATTTAAAACACGTTAAAATATTTGATTGATTTTAAAAATGATTCATTTGAACTTTAATTTGAACTTTGAACGATCGATTTAAAAAAATTCATTTTAAAACGTTAAAATATTTGATTGATTTTAAAAACGATTCGTTTGAATTTTAAAGCATGTTTGGAGGTATGAGACCTAAATGAATATTCTTGGTTGTATTCTTTGGTTAGCTTTAGAGATAATATATGGAACTTAGACTTGACAATCTAAGAGTATTTATCGATCATAAATAAATTTATTAATTATTGTAATTTATTAATAATAAATAATAATTAACGATAATTTCATTCTTCACTGGTCGGTTTGATATTATCCTCGTGTGGTTGTTTGAATCCTATCAGCATCACTGTACACTACAATCAGCGTGGGTGGATCTTATCAGCAGTGAGCCCACGCCTACATTTCGTGTTTCCGTCTTTTTACTGCTTCTGGTGATTCCTTGTCGCCGAAATGCTGGCGACAAGGAATCAGCAGAAGCAGTAACAGGACCGAAACACGAAATGTAGGCGTGGTCTCACTGCTGATGAGGTTTACCCACGCTGATTGAAGTGTACAGTGATGCTGATAGGATTCAAACAACCACACGAGGATAATATCAAACCGATCAATTAAGAATAGCAGCTCGTGACAATTTCATTGTTATTCTTAAACATTATTCTTAATAATGTTTGCATATTTGAATTGTTCGTGGATTTGAAAATGTGGAATCTTTATCAAGGTTAATCTCAATCAAGTCTGATAAATATATAACAATAAAATTTATTTTTGTGAACATTGCATTCATGTCTTTTTTAGATTAAAGCGGTGATTGTGGGAGAACATTATAGACATGAGAAATATTTTTATTGAATAAAAATTGTTGAGCTTTCGACCACCAAGGCCATTATCATGGAATGATAAGGAAAACATGGAATGATTTTTATGATAATGGCCTTGGATAGCAGGCCCAAATACGTGCTGATTACGTATTTCCCCTGATACAATTTGATTATTTAGTATGTCTTATTCTTATCATTTATTCTCGTATATTTGAATTACTCGGAGGTATGAAAATGTGGAATCTTTATAGAGTAAATCAAGTCTGATAAATTTGCGATTGCATGAAATTATAACGCAAGGATTTATCAATGAATTTAATGCACATCCTCGATAAGGGATTTATCATTTATTCTCGTATATTTGAATTACTCGTGGGTATGAAAATGTGGAATTTTTATAGAGTAAATCAAGTCTGATAAATTTGCGATTGCATGAAATTATAACGCAAGGATTTATCGATGAATTCAATTCCGCACATCCTCGATAAGGTTTAAAAAGAGAAAACGAATAAAATAAAATATTTTTGGAAAAATAACGTGAAATATAATTGGCATACTTTTTTTGATATTTATACTTCAACTATTAATTTGTAGATATAAATTAAACAAATAAAATTTTGTTTTTTCACAAACTAATAAATTAATAAACTTAATAAATTAATTTATTAATAAATTAATAAATTTTGCTGAGTTTAAATTTATTTTTAATAATATTGTGTTCATTTGTAAATGACTTTTATTGCAAATTTAATATTTTAATAATAGTTTGTTGATTTATACATATCTATTATAATAAATAGAAATAAAATTCATCCTCTGATGAAAAATTTGATTATTTGGTGTATTTTGTTCTAATTCAAAGCATATTGTTTATTATCCATCCGTAAAGTTGATTTATAAATTGTAAATTTAATATTTTATTAATATTTTGTAAATTTATGCTTCTCCATTATAAGAAATGGAAATAAAAAATGCATTAAACATGAAAATTAGCGGAAAAATAGTCGTAACCAATAATACATAGTTTTAGTATTTCTGACAGAGGTCATATTACCGGGAAACAAAGTCCACAGTCTAATAATAACATATCAGTAGAACGAATCAGATCAGCTAACTGAGTCTACGTATTTTATACTATAAATTTAAAATAAAAATAAATCCGATTATCCGGAAAACACTATGGTTGTATTACCGGGAAAACAAAGTCCACAAGTTAATAATAACCTGTCAGTAAAACAAAGATCAGATAATTGAGTCTACGTATTTTATATTATAAAGAAATAAAAATGAAAAAATAATAAATAATTATCTAAGATTTTATAGAATTTATATCTTTATGTTTTTTATTTCTTAGTGTGTCAATGTTTGCGTTTTTATTTGAATAAGTTATTCAAATGAATAAGCATGCTCCCTTAAAAAATCATATTAAGATAAAAGTCATTAAAATGACTTTTCTTAAAAAGCAATTATAATGATTTAAAGGTCACTATATTTTAAAGAATATATTTTTAAAATGAAATTTTTATCTTAAGTAAAGATTATTGAGTTCATCCTGATAGTATCTTAAATTAATTCTAAGACGAAGATCATTTTGAAATTCAAATTTTGCAAAAATTTACTAAATTTCTAAAAATTCTTTTAAATTCTTTTAATATAAAAATATGTATGAAATATATTATAGTTCGATGATTTAATTATAGTTTACTGATTTAAATTGTTTTAGTACAAATCTTTTCGAAAAATAAAATTTATTTAGCCTATTATATTAAGAAATCATCGACAAGAATTAAAATAAAACGAGACGAAGACATTTCATAGGTCGATATTAAAAAAATACGGAACCAGTGGTAGAAACTACGATACTAGTCATTACGAAAATATCCTGTGATTTCTATTATTTCATCTGTCGAAAGACATGAACGCTTTACGGCAACTTGTTCGAATTCTGCTCACATATTTTTTCGCGTTGATATTTATTTTACCCAATTTTGAATGACGATTATTATCATTATTAATTTCGGGGCTGCGGCAATTTTCATCGCTGCTGGCCATTCTTGAATGGACATATCCATTAATGCTTTTGCTGACATTACGAAAATGGATGTCATCAATGATTGAAACAATATTAACTGCTGAATATACCGGATTATCCGCTGGTAAAAACAGATCATCGTCCGGGAGGCTATATAAGTCCGAGTTGTTTGTGGTTATTTGTTGCGGTGCAACGAATAACCACAAACAAATAAATTTTAAAATTATGCATTTCAATCCTAAAAATAAAATTCAGCATTTTTATAAAATGATTTAAATATATTTCATCATGTTTTAAAACAAAGATTGCAGAGCATCAAGAGAAATTGCTATGCTATGAAGTTTTGCTATATCAGGCTTAAATTTATTTTGAATAACATTGTGTTCATTTATATTACTATTTTCTGTTTGATTTTATTTTGTATCATATATTAAAATATATGCATTGGATTTGAATAATAAAATGTATCTATTAAATTCAATGATTTTTATTGTAAATGTAATATTTTAATATTTTGTTGATTTATAATATCCATTATAATAAATGGAAAAAAAATCATCAAACTTGCTTGGAAATTAGCAGAAAAATAATGTCATATCAATAACGCATAGTTTTAGTATTTCTGAAGAGGTTATATTACTGGGAACACAAAGTCCATAGGCCAATGATAACTTGCCAATAGAACAAATCATATAATCAAATACTAATATTTTATGTAAAACATGTTGTAGAAATTATTAATATTAAATCTTTTATTGTCAGTTGAAATGAAATATCAAGTAGTAGTTTGGGGTTAAAATATTTTGTACAATTAATATTTATTTAACATATTTACATATGTTATTTAATTTACATATTTTATTAATATATTGCTTATATATTACTGAATTATATACAATAGACCTACATGTTCTTGCCCTTTCGAGCCGTCGCCAGAATGCTGACAGCATTTCATGACGATGCTAACGTTTTGGAGGAGGTATGAAGTAGTACGTGAATCCATGGTAACGTGCTTCAATTTTTTCGTATCTCCTTAACAAGAGAAAAGCGGAAGAGCCAGTGATTCATAAGTCTCTACTCCAAAGGTGTAACACATGCAGGACATGGCCAAGTCGGCATATTTCAGCCGTTTCTGCTCTTCGGCATATGAAGCTGCTTCGCCCGCTCCTCTGGCTGCGTTCCTAACATTGCTGACTGCGAAGATGTCCACGCGGTAGGCGTCCCACATCAAATTCACGCCAAGGAAAAATGGTGACTCCATCAGGACGTCGACCGTCCGATCTGCATTCATTGGATGGCTCTAGAATGTTTGGGGCGATGACGTTGTTGAGGACTCTGCTTATCACTAAATTTATGTCAGCGTGTCGGGGGAATCTGCCTCTCGAAATTCTGTATGCTAATCCGTGTCGTCATGAATCGTCAACAGACGCTCCGCAATGACATATGTGTGGAGTACATGTAGGAAGGCCTAGTCTTATGGAAATGCTCAATCTCACAACCTCGTCATCGAGCAAAGTTCCCAGGGCACCAATCAAAACTGTGTGTAGCCAAGCACCAGACTTACTTTTGGAAACCGCCATAAATCGTAAGCGAGATGCCTCGTCTTCCGAGTCTTCAATTAAAGATTTATGAACTCGTTTAACGAGGGGAGTGTCCCAGGCGGATTGCTTATGGCTATTAGACGGTGCCTCACTGAGACCCATCTTGGCTAACCAAGTTGAGTAGCCAGCGTCAAAATGTGGGCAATGTGTAGAGTTATTCAAAAGAATGTTGACGCAGTCCTTCGTTGCCTCTACAGACAATAAAAAAGCCGGAAGAGCAATGTCCGCTGAACTGCAGATCCCCAAACTACCGAAAGACACGGGCAATTAAGCTTGACCCCAAAAATCGTTCGTTATCGCGCAATTTGTGATGTGGGATAAATATTTTTCTAGTACACCATCGAGCTTATAGAGTTCCGCGTACACGTTGAAGCAAGGAGTTGTACGGAACTTATAAAGTAGTCTGGGCATGTAAAGACAGGTTTTACAAGGAAAAGTGCCTCGTGAGTACAAAGCTCGCGAACCCGTAGTGCACATTAATTGCTCCTCGCTAAGAGCCAAATCTTTCAGTGAATTCTCTTCAAAGACAACGCTTCCAAAGATTTGCGAATTTTGCCAACTAATCACTTTTATGTTTGGGGCTACGGATGAAAAGGTACATGAAATCTGTTCGATTTCATGTTCCTCCATATTCAGGAACAAGAGCTCACATTTGCCTGCATTGAGCTCCAGACCTATTCGATTAGCTGATGCCAAAATCGTGCAGCACAACAGATGAATTTCCTCCAATCGTTGCGTCGTCCAAGTACTACGCGTTAAAGTTCGATTGAAGGGAGTGCGAAATAGGATTTACTGCTAGATCAAAACCAATTGAACCAAGGGGTTCGCCCTGTTGAACGCCTGTTTTTGACCAAATGATTCGATCTTCATAAACCGGAGGTGTCTGAGAGCCGTAGGCAGTTTGGAAATATTGAAATGTTTCTGGGATGTTTTATTTTACTGCTTCGATAAGAACACCGCGATGTATGGTCTTAAAAGCATTTCGAGTCTATTTTGAGAACAACTGTGGGCTGTTGGCAGTATATTATGAATGATCGAGCTGCCTGAACAATCGCTTCTGCTCCGCATGATGTACAGCACCCTAGTCGGTATGGACGGAGGTGATCACCTACTATTTATGATATCCTTATACACAGTATCTTGGCAGCAATGCGACAGAGTGTGGTTCCGATTGCGATTGGGCGAATCCCGCCATCCTTTTTATTAAGTGCACATAAGGACGCCGAATAAAAGCTGCACTCCTTCCGCGACGAGATTGTCATTGATAAAACTATCGATTACACGAGAAAGAGCGAGTTCCCGAGACGGAACTGAATCACCAGCGCTATAGGATATCATGTCTTTCAAGTGTTGAGGGCGAAGGCTATCCATTCCATGTCCCGAACCATTGGCGAAACTCGAAATGTCCCTTCTTATCTCGAAAGAGTTGGAATGACTTGAATTTTCTGAAGGATAGTTTTGAGGAATGAAACTATCTCTTGTGTGTGAAGGGTGCATTTTCTTAAGGGACTGAAAGGAACTCTCTTTATTGTCAGCAAAGGATTCAGATAAAGTGAGTAGCCGTACAGCCCCAGGAACACCACAGTCTGCAAGCTTGATAGAAACTCGTTCCCACAAGGTTTTTGATTTCGGATCCTTCGAATGGGCATTATTTTTCAGTGGTTTACAGGGATCCGATTGTTGGGTAATCTTAAGGAAGCTATCATCAAACTTCAAAATTCTATCCTTGATCATAGATGTAAGGGATCGCCCGGATGATTCACCTGATGTAAGCACGAGTCTAGAGAAAGTGAACAACCGAAGCCAGCTTGTTGGACTGTTCTCATCCGCACAGTCATTTTAGAGGCGGCTAAATGCCTTAACTGTATGGTATCTAGCGCTCTTCGGTATTTTTTTCAAAACTGATTTAGGGAGATGCTAGGACAGCTGATCTGAGGTGGGTATTTCGTTCAATTTTAAGACAGGAAGAGCTGGGTTATTTGCAATTTGTTGATGTTGTAATGCAGAAAGTGTACGACTATACCCCTCACACCTTGAACGAAGGGGCCCGTGAACCCGGAATTTTCAAAATTTGGTGATCCTGCAAGAAATTTTGCAAATTGGACATTCCCACTCGACAGGGACAGGTTGAGTGGAGTGGGTAGTGTCAGACTGAAGAGGCACATACTCGGCAAGATGTGGGTCACTTATCATATGTGGGTTTGACGATCCAGTGGCGGTTGATGATTTTGTCGCGAATCTGGGCTTACTTTGCTGCTTATCTATGTAGTCTGCCTTGTGGACTTTGTTATGTTCTTCGTGGATTCGTCGATGTGGTGTCCACTTAAAGTTGTTGAATGAGATTTGGCACTTGTAATTGTTGAAGCACTTGTAATATGCTTTATATTTAGCATATAAAAGTTATCTATCTTCTATATAGGTAATATATTTTTATTCCATATAATGTATTTATCTAACATATTTGATCATCGTTACAGATAATATATGTAGTTGATATAATATATAATATAATATATTCTGGTTGGGCATATTATTCTGGTTATATATTATTATTGCACGACATCATCCTCGAAGGTATTGCTCATATTCTTAATACAGTAGGACGCTAATAATCAGCCTGTGCGGATCTCATCAGTTGCTTACCCTGACCTACATTTCACGCTTCGACCCTTATTATCTGGTTACTCTGTACACTGGTGCTGATCGGATTTGAACTCAGGACGTCTGTATCGCGATTACACGTTACATCCACTGGGCTGGCTGATCCAGTGATGTAGATAAACATTTCTGTATATTACTTTTGATAGGGAATCTTATTCTAACGATCTATTGGAAACCTACCTTATGTGTGTGATCCGCTAGCAGGATCACTGTATTTCATGATGCCACTTGCAATGAATGTTTTGATTTAACTTGATTGCATATGTGAGCTGAAATTCTTCTGGTTGCGGCATGACATTATCTTCAAAGGTATTGTTCATTTTCCAAATAAGTAGGACGCTAATAATAAGCTTGGGTGGGTTTCATCAGCTGCTGACCCACACTATATTTTACGTTTTGATCCTATCTTGTTACTCTGTACAATGGTGCTGATCGGATTTAAACGTATATATCGAGATTCAGCGTTATATCCACTAGGCTGGCTGCTTCAGTGGTCAAGATATACATTTTGCATATATTTGGAGAAATAGTACCATCCTGCTGTATAAAGAATAGGAACAATGCCTGTGAGGATAATGTCGTGGCACAACCAGAATAAGTTCAGCCCGCAAATGTAATAAATTAAAACCTAATGCCTAACCTTAATTTCTAATATAAACAACTTCGAATGATAATGTTTATACATTTTAAATAAAAGATACCTTAAAAGAAAAGTCAATTCGATTTTTGTAACTTAATATACTATGTAAATTACACAAAATCGTTTAGTCATTGTTGCTTTCTTCAGGTACTATGAAACCTGGCTCTTTCTGCATAATCCCATTACTTTTACCTTTATTATCACAATTTTCGATCCAATTTATTTGAAATAACGTTTTATCGTAGTCGTTAAATTTGCAAAAATAACGTAAATTATCCGTCTTTACAGCACGTCTAAACACGCGAAGATATGGTAACATAGAGTCTGCGTAATTCGTAAATCCCAATTTTTTCATTGCTCTGATTATATCGAGCCCAGACATTCTATTTTTCCTGTTAATCCTGCATATCTTAAATGCTTCGCTGGACAACACATTAATAAATTCGTCAGCACAATCTCGAATAATAGACAGAGCTTCATTTGTCACATGTGACTTTAAAGGTATTGCTTTCCAGACTAATTCCAATATGTTTGCCATAGGAAGGGTTGGTTCATCACCATGGTCCTCTTCAGAATCATCAGCATTTAAATGTTGTCTTAATTCAGCACCTAATTTACTGCTTTGAGACATGTTATTTTTCAAAGCTTTGGAAAATAACTTATTTCCCTTTAAAAATAATTTCCCTTTAGATCAAATTCAAACCTAATTTACACAACGACGTTTTATAATTGTCTATGACGCTAATGCTGTCAACTATTATGCAATGAAAACGCAAATAATCAAAAAATAGCCACTTGTACTGCTGATAAGGGTTTGCTCGCATTAGCTTTGTAACAAATTTGCAAAGTTCAAACTAATAATTGTTGAAGACAAATGCGTTGCAACTGGATTTAAGCTTTTGTATTTGTTAAACTCAGTGACATTTATTAATGATAATGCTCGACCTTGTGCAATTTTGAAAGTTGTAGATATTTCTATTAGTCGATGAAAAAAACCTGGTGTCTACTTTTGAGTTAGCACTGATAATAAAATAAAGAGAATCTTTAATTAGTCTTTGATCTGAATCTCTGTAGAGCAAATAAAAAATAAGACTTGAATATTTAAAATTTGTTTATATAAATAGTTATAAATAATTTTTTAAAATAAAACTTTAATGAATTGACTTATAAATAATATGATCTATGCAATTAAGAAATAGAATTCATCATATACTTATCCAATGCGACTGTTTTTGCTTAAAATATTTAGCTTTTTTATAATTATAGCAGCTAACTAAGTCTACGTATAAAAAAAATAAATTTTGGAATCAAAAAGTTTGCCAAATTTTAAATATTTTAAGAATTTTCACAGGAACATTAAAAATGTATTTTTGTTATAACTCTTTGATTATAATTATTATAATTATTATTTGATTATTTATTATAAGTATATTTTATCCCATTATAAGCATAAAGAACAACTATCTGCAATTGGCAAACGTTTTTTTAATAATATTTTTTAATAAAAAGCATTTCTAATTGATTTGTCTTTACATTCAAAATCAAAGGGACGATAACGAGAATCTGTGTCTCTTCGATTACTTGTTAAATTTTAAAAATTGTTAAAAAATTTTAAAAATTTAAAATTTAATTAGCAGCATCAATGAACAGCATTACATACAGCAATTTGAAGGATACTATTTATCATTACAATAATAAACTTCAATTTTTATAAATTTACTAATAAATAATATACTATGCATCCAAATAAAGATTAAATGTCATCAGAAAACACTGATGTGCTATATCAGTGTTTCCGGCCCCTTATTCCTTGACCGAATACAAACAAATGTCAAATACAAACTAATGAAATATTTTCTCTTGTGAATATTAATTTTGATATTTTTTAATGATTAAAACATTTTGAATCAAGCAACAATGGGATAAACCGAACTACAACCTGTGTAGCTGAGCGGAGTTAACTTTTCAAACTTCGAATTGTCTAAAAAGAATTTGACAATTTAATAAACTTCATTAAACTAATTATTTACATAATTTTATCTTATTCGTATTTAAATATGCAATTTTTTAAATTTTTTTATTGTTTATAAGTTTAAAATTGACGTATAATGAAATCTGGAAATATTCAGAATATTGAAATTTCGCTACTCAACAAATCAAAACAGATATTTTAATTTTGAGGTTTTGAAATGCAATTTAATTTATCTTAACCAAATTTTTTAAATTGATTATAAAATAAATATTACAAAATATAAATTCAGTATAATTATACAAATTATTTTAATTGTAAAATGACTTTTTTCTTAAGAAACAGCACGTGTTTGTTCTTAACATTTCTCATCATAAATTTTAATTTTACAAACATAAAAATCTTTATAAACTTTATTCAAATAGAAAAAAAACAGTTTCTTTATTATCAATTGACAACAAGTAAAATTTAGATTTTTAGCTAACCAAAGAGCCTCGTCGTTCTGATTATTCTGACCTTTCTGCATAGAACCATCAGAAATATAAATAGACCCAACATTAGAGAAAGCAAAACACTTGTAATGATAATTAATTTTGTTGAGGCTGTGTAGCTGAGCGGAGTTAACTTTTCAAACTTGGAATTGTCTAAAAAGAATTTGACTATTTAATATTACAAACTTCATTAAACTATTTGTTACATAATTTTATCTTATTCGTATTTAAATCTGTAATTTTGAAAATCTTTTGTTATATAACTCTGTAATTTTAATCAATACTCTTTTTAGCATTTTATAAAAAATCGAGAAAATATAAGGATTTATATAATTGCAATCTAAATTTTACATGATCTTTTTAATATTTAAATTTAATATATATTTTGAAGAATACAAATATTAAATCATTTATAAAACAAAATTTATGAAGTTACAAAATCTATGCCATTTCAATAACAATTAGCTTCAGTAACTAATGAAATGTTTCTAATGATCCACTATTAAGTAATTTTGTTAAAATTTAACAACGTTCTGATCCTAGTTGAATAAATTAGAGATTAATTACACTCCACTTTACTCTCAACGTAAAAGAAAAATTAGATAGTGCGGTTTTTACGTTCACATTCCTAAAGCACATTCCTATTTTTTATTGTAATTTTGTTAAAATTAAACAACGTTCTGATCCTAGTTGAATTAATTAGAGATTAATTACACTCCACTTTACTCTCAACGTAAAAGAAAAATTAGATAGTGCGGTTTTTACGTTCACATTCCTAAAGCACATTCCTATTTTTTATTGTAATTTTGTTAAAATTAAACAACGTTCTGATCCTAGTTGAATAAATTTTAGAGTAATTACTCTACACATTACTCTCAACATATTTTTAAAATTTATTAAAGTTATTTGCAAATAACTAAATTTAAGTAATATTTACTACTATATATTAATATTTTAACTAAGAATAAAAACGGTTTTAAAACGGTAGTGATTAAAATTATTAAATATTATTACGGTAATAATAACATTATTACGATACAGTAATAATGTTATTACGATACAGTATATAGTTATCATTAGTAGCTAATGATTTGTTTTAATGATCCAATATATATCTATATGTTGTTATCAAATATTCTAAAGTTTGTATAGCTTACAGGCTTCCGTATCTGTCAAGGACCATTTCTTGTTATCATCAGAAAATGCCGATAAGATCCACATTATGGTTTCTGATTTATTTTTTATTGTAGATTCGACCAGGTAGGCGTAATTGCTAAATGCCTCAGTACAAGGCATCATTGCATTTATCCTAAAACCAAATAAAGTTATTTGATTTAATAAAAATAATAATCAAGTGGTACGAGACTTTAGCACTCAACTGCATTTCATGCAATTATTGATAATATTTGATCCATGTAATTTGATTTTTGTTTGTTGTATTATTTTTGTAAAGCAAATGGGGAATATAGAAGCATGATGTGTTTAAATGATCCCTTGATAAATCCTAATCGATTATGATATCTAGACGGAGGTGGTGACTTCTCAATAGGAAACCAGACTTGAACCCATTTTGTTAAACTTCTACAAGAGTTAATGCTATTATACAATAATAATCAAGTAAGTTTATTATACAAGTAATCAAAATAAGTTTATTGTCTAAATTGATTGTCATCTTATATACAATATAAGAATTAAAAGATTCTAAATAAGAATGAGTTGTCGGTCATTACTGTGGTACCGCAAACACCAACTACTTACATTTATTTAATATCACTTATCAATTGATAGTTCAAACTACTTTTGGAATATTCTTGATTTTTAAAATGTATTTTCTGTTAACATTCAGTTAATCTATTTATATTTTGACTTTATTTCTCGTATCTTCGATCAATTGTAAAAAATAATTTATTATTTATTACCATATATTATAGTAATAAATATATTACTATATATTAATATATTATTTAATCATATATATGTTAATTTATAGTTTATTTATTACTATACAAAAACAAAAGGACATCAATTATATTTTAACTTAATATTATAGTCCGGTTTATTATTAGCCATTAAGTTTGACTCACGAGTCATGTAAAGGCTTATTATATTATACACGATAAATAATTGCTTTCGTAAGACAACACGGTAACGTTCTGAAAATCACCTGTATGATTAAGTGATGTATAATGTTGAGCAATGGCACTGGAAATAGTTCCTTTTTGTAGATTATAGACGTGTTGTTTGATTCTTTTAGACTAAACAAAAGAATCAAGCAAGATAAACATCGCCAGACTGGATAATGTTCCTTTAGCCTTTGATTTTCCGTTGTTATCTAATTGCTATAATTTTGTAATTTACTGTTCTTTTTTTGTTCTTGGTCTTATGATTGATAATGTTAATGTTTTGTTTTATTATGTGATATTTGATCCTTTTTGTTGTATATTTTTTTAATCAATTTAGCGAGCCATAGCATGTAAATACATGCTTATGCCATTTAATGTACATGTAAATTTTTTCCTGATGATTGCATTTGCCATTGAAATATTGAATGATTCATTTGGTCTTCGATTTTCCTGTTCCTACAAATTAACATTTACTAACATTTACTTTTGTTAATTGATTTTGTGTTAATTGATAATAATTGCTATATAATTGTTAATTTTTATACAATTGTTAATTTTCCATTGGTCTTTGAACTTTTCTTTGTTCCTATAAAGTAACATTTACTAAATTCAAGGAAATGAATTCATTATATTACTTATTGATTAATTTAATTCTATAAATTTTGGACTCTATACATTCGCTAAGCTAATTAAACGGGATTGCTAACCTGAATGTTAATTGATAATAATTGCTATATAATTGTTAATTTTTATACAATTGTTAATTTTCCATTGGTCTTTGAACTTTTCTTTGTTCCTATAAAGTAACATTTACTAAATTCAAGGAAATGAATTCATTATATTACTTATTGATTAATTTAATTCTATAAATTTTGGACTCTATACATTCGCTAAGCTAATTAAACGGGATTGCTAACCTGAATTAAAATGTCATAAAATAGGAATGTTTGCTGATCCTCCGAAACTATTCTGCAACAAACTCTTTATTCAACGGACAACTGCATAATTTGTAAAGTTATTATACTAACGTATTCTCGTAGTAAGCATTAAAAATATATTTTCTTCTATAAATATATTATTATATTACATGTAATATAATTAAATATACTACAATATCGACGGTTCATCAAAACTATTTTTGGATTTATCTTGATCTATTAGATCACTAAGGTCTATCTAAACTTCCATATTTGATTTTTAAGGAAACAAAATTAATTAAACGCAAAATTCGTAGCATTATTTTAATCTAAGTCTTGCAATTGACACAAGTTGTTGATCCTTACTTAATATATTTGGTATTCTAATGTTAATTCGATTTACATTAATTGTAAGAATTTGAAATATTTCACTTGCTATTAAATATATTTAAAAGCAATTTAAATATATTTGCATGTTACGTTAATGTTTTCATACATTTTTTACTTACTCGTAATTATTTGGAAATACGGACGATTTCTTGCAAATCACATTTCCTTTCATATTTCTGATATTGATCTCAGTCAAAATTGATGACAGATTCTTAGCAAATATATGCCTCTTATATTTGCTGTAATCTAGACTGACTTTCATATACACTATAAATACAAAATTTGAAAATTGTCTGAAATACTTGTATTGAAATACTTGCAATATGGAAATTTATCTTTAATCATATTAATTAAATCTGATTAAAGATAAATCAGATTAATCCTGATGACTTCTAATCCTTATTCTGATACATAGTTTAATATCTATTAGTCAATTCATAAAAATTGATTTTTATTTTTAATTTCAGTTTATAATTCATCTTGATATAAATTATATAAAATCTTATAACAATTATTTATTATTAATTAATTTTTTATTATTTAACTATTTAACTTTTATTTTGCATTATTTTTAATTTGCAATATAAAATACGTAGACTCAGTTAGCTTATTTAAATTATTTAATTAATCAACTAGCAATATAAATTATTGGTTCATTTTATATAATTAAAATTTGATTCTAATATTTTATTGTTTTTATAATTACTTATTGCATATTAGTGTTATTTTATTAATATGAATAATTTTAAAATTGATAAAATATTATTTTTAAGTAGAATAGTTTTTTATTTAATAAAACTTGTCATATAGAACACCGACAATATTAAGCTATGGCATCATTTAATGTTTAAGCTTTCCAAAGTTTACAAAGTTTTAAAAGCATTCTTTATTATAAAAAATATTTTATTGTAAATAAATTGAGTTCGTAGATATTAATCAATATTACACAAAAAGGCAATAAATTGCCAATATTGCATAAAAGACAGGAAAATTGAAGAATATTAATATTGTCATCTACAGAATCTCTGGAAGAATTGAAAAGAATCTCTAGGAGAATGGAAAATTGAAACACATACAGTGTACTAACATTTGAGCTTTCATGAGTTTACTAAGTTTTAAAAGCATTCTTTATTTTTTTTTAAAATTCGATTGTATATAATTTTTTTATTTAATAAAACGTGTAATGTATCGACAATATTAAGCTTTGACATCATTTAATTAGCAACAAGTATATTCTTCAACTTGTTTATTTTGATTGATAACAGAATGACTGATTAACAAGCCGATTCTGCTTGATAGAAATATTTTTTATTTTATTCGGTAAAATTATTAAGGGAGAATAAAACATTTTTAGCAAACTTTTTAAAATTGAAGATTTTTTAGGTATCCATTTCTTCAAATTTAGCAAATTTTGATTTATAGGAACCAAGGAAAATCAAAGACAAAAGAATTATTCAATATTTATATCATCAGGGAAAATATAAGCATTTATATCATCATCAGGAAAAATATAAAAGTTGAAAAACTGTAACAATTTTCTTTTTTCCTAATGATGGAAGTTGCTATTGAAATATTGAATTCTTTTGTCTTTGATTTTCCTTGGTTCCTATAAATTAAGATTTTTATCGAACATCTTTATCATATCATTTAGTATAAGTTTATATTGCTTTATAATCGTAATATTAAAACCATTTCACTCAATAATTCAATTAATAATTGAATTATTACCATTTCAATAATTGGTTTTCATTTCATTAAAACCAATTATGTTTTGATTTAAAAAATAATTCAATATTACATTCATCTGTATTTTATTTTAGATATAAAAATCTATTTATGCTTAAATTTGTGGTTAAAAATAATGAGTATTTAAATCAAATAAATTAAAATAAAAGTAATTCAATTGTACAATGGATGGTAGATGATTTATTTTAAAACAACAGGACAATGAGAGATTTCCGTAAGCACGGAAATCTCTCATTTTCTTGTAAAATACAAGTTGGCAGATAAATAGATAGAATGCGCTGGCATTAGTCAGTGCTCCCGTGCTTATGATCCTTTTGGTGAAGCATGTGCCTAGTTTGCTAGAAATTTACAAGAATTTCTAGCAATTTTTTTTTGAAAATTTGCTAGAAATTTACAAAAATGTCAAAGTACCTTTGACATACTCGTGCCGTCTGCGGGTCCTCCTCTGCATCCTGTAATGGGAGGTATCTGGCACTGATGAGTCAAAATAATGACGAAACAGTACATGGTATCGTTTTGTCGATTCTTTCGTGGCTGCCACATCATACAAACAGAAAATGCCCACTGAAATCTCTCATTTTCTTGTAAAATACAAGTTGGCAGATAAATAGATAGAATGGACTGGCATTAGCCAGTGCTCTTTGCTAATAATCCTTTTGGTGGAGCATGTACTTAGTTTGCTAGAAATTTTCTAGCTCTAAGTACCTTTTGACATACTCGTACCGTCTGCCGGTCCTCCTCTGCATCCAGTAAAGAGAGGTATCTGGCACTGATGAGTAAAAATAATGACGAAACAGTAACTGTCATCGTTTTGTCGATTATTTCGTGGCTGCCACATCATACAAACTGGACAATGTTTTATCGATTTTTATAGGACTATAGACAACATATATACGCATGAAGCTACACCAAGAATGCATAATTTTCTTGATTAGGAAAGATTATCGTGATATTTAGTTATTAATATTTAATAAATTTATATAAATTATCAACCTTCATAGATTTAAATAAACAATTAAGAATATATCTCGTCTTCTCGTTATATTAATTAAACATAATATATAGTTTAATAGTGCAAATGCAAGATTAATTCTTTTAGGTAAAAATTATTATTTATGTAAAAATACATTTTTATAGAATTTTTTAAATTTTCTGTTTTTCGAGCTATTCAAAAGTAATCCACAGAATTGTGACTATAGCTTAGGGGACAATGTAGTTAGTTAAAGAAAATAATATTTGTAAATTTTAAATGATTATCGATGACGATATAAAATTTAAAGTGGATTCTTCCGGATTATGCTAAGGTATGTGATCTATGATGCATTTAATAATCCGTAGTCATTTTTGTATAGATTAACATGGTAATTTATTGCCTCCGTTATATTTATAAAATAATTCTATCAAATAACATTAATTGTATTAACTTATATGCTGATATAGCAGCTTTAGTTACCTGGCACTACATCTGTGATTGCCAAATTTTTGTCTAGATAGATGCGGTATAGAACATTTTGATTATTTGGACAATTTACCGTCGTCATTGCAATGTGGGGTCGTTGCTTGTATAAAATTCTCTTGCATGGAATATTTACTTTTGTAAAAGTATCTTTAGTAATCAGTACATTATTTGCTGTACACACGTCTTCATGATTTCCAAGGTCCTTTACAGTAACATTCGCGGACGAACATTTAGAAAGATTGAATTTTGCAAGCGAAGCAGTAAAATTCGTTGTCAATATCAACGGTCCATCAAAACTATTTTTGGATTTATCTTGATCTATTAGATCACTAAGGTCTCTCATATCGGCTGAAATTAGTAAAGTTTCCATATAATAATCATTTAAATTTGTAATTCATAATCAACTAAAAAGAGGATATGTTCTGCAAAAGATTCATAGGAGTGGAATTCGATTTTAATTTCAAAATCGTTACAACGTTTTGAAGGGTACTCCAGTAAATGCTCACATTTGTATGTGAGCATACAAATATTATGAAAATTTTATAACCGAGATTATATGATTATCGTAATCATATAGGAATTATATGATTATGATTATCATAATCATATAATAATTATGATTATAATTATAATTATAATTATATAATTATGACCTTAAAAAAATTTGGTTTCAAATAAACATATAATTGTAATCGAATACATTCTATACAATCAATCAGATTACAATTTAAACAGATTACAATTTACACGATCAATCAGATTACAATTTAAATATAATTACAAGCGTAAACACACAAGGAAATATAATGACTTCTCATCCTCATTGCTGTGCATGCAATGGACAAAACGCTTACTGCAAAAATTGCTCATGTGTGAAATCTGGTCGTGCATGTGTGGACTGTTTACCTAATGATAGGTGTGCCAACCGAAATAGCCTTCTACCTTCAACGACGCCGACATGTGTGGACTGTTTACCGAATGATAGGTGTGCCAACCGAAATAGCCTTCTACCTTCAACGACGCCTGATTATATAGACACATCTTTATTTGTCACTCTGGACATGAAATGTACTGCTTCAAAATGCTCCTTACGAACCCTTGTCAAAGCTCCACGAAGTGTTGATAGAGATTTTTTTTAAAGATTTTCTCTGCGGTCAGTGTTCGGCAGAACGTCTTCACTTGACTAAACAGTCCGTCGATGAGGCCAAGCTTGCTATTTCTAAGGTAAAGAGAGAAATCTGTAATATTCAGGAAGAGCTAAAAAATTGCTTGGTTTGTGGATCTTTGGAAAATTCCAAACTTATCATATTAAATACATTACCATATATTTAATATGGTAATGCGATTAGTATTAATGATGATGTCAGCAATCCGCGAATTCCATCATTTGCAGGTGTTGTTGGAAGAGAGGTCGCCAGGTCAATATTTGCTACTTCTCATCTTCAAAAAGAACTTCCTCCGTTAAAACTTCTACAGCAATGTGATAGGGAGTCTCGTCGATCTCAAAACGTCATTATAAGTGGTCTACAGAATTCAGACAGCGATAGAGAACTTGTTGATGAGCTATTTAAGGAATTGGGAGTTAAAGTGCCTTTGGATTTAAATGTGAAACTTAAGAGATTTATATCTAGGAAAACTGATATTCCAGCATGGTTACTAGTGACCACAAATGAATCGTATTCTCAATTTATCTTAAGAAATGCTTACAAATTGAAGAATTCTGCTCGGTTTATGAAAGTGTTTATAAACCCGGATCTTTCCCCCATAGAGAGAAGCTCAAAAAGAATTACATAGACAGTAAACCTTAAAACGCAATTCTGGTCCCTCAGCAGTATTCTATATTCGTAACAATAGCATAATAAAGCTTTCAAAACAGCAACACAACGAGAAAGTTCCAGAGGCTTTATCGGTTGCTGCCCCTATATGACTATCTGAGAATAAAGTCTCCATGTTCAATAAGAGTCATTCTATCAGACTCCTGCTTTTCTACAAACAGCTTGGCGTAGCCCTCTCGCAAGTAAGCGCACTTTAATCTGGAGAGCTTCGCTTGACGGATATCACCCCAAGTTCTGTAAAAAAGGAAGAATCATACATGAACGATCATCAACTTGTGTATGCTGTTTTTGCAACACAGCATGCTCATCACTCTTACATGTATTTTCCTGTGCTCATTTGTCTTGTTTATCTTTAAAAACAATAGATACGCTGAAGTGGGGGTAGGCTTATAGGCTTATTTCGGCTGACGATGCGTACCTGTGTCACGTACAATCAATTCGAGCCAATCAATGAAATTTAAGCAGCTCAAGAAATAAGAAGAAAGACAACTGTTCTGACTTTATATTTGTTATCTTATAATCTTTTTTATATGCCCAAGCCGAAAGGCGGAGTGGCTTTAATAAATCACTACATAATTATGATTATTATATGATTATATGATTATCTGATTATTATATTATTATATGAATATAATTATTATATAATTAATTATATTATGTTAAATATAATTTAAATTATAATTGCTGTAACTTGTTATAACTTGTTAAAGAATTTGAAATGGATTGTTATTATGAAAAGATTATTTGAAGTTCTGATTATGATTATTATTAATTATTATATTAATTATTATGCATTATTATGATTATCATAATTATATAAGAATTATATGGCAATTATAATAATTATGTGACAATTCTTCCAGCATTTTCGAAAAAAATTGTTTAATTGGTTTTAGTTATACAATTCTCACTTATTATCATCAAAAAGGTTTTAATTTTAAAATTTTGAAGCAGGATCAATTTTTCACTAATTTATTTAAATATATTTAAACAGCTGCATCTCAAAATAAAGCAGAATCAAGCGAAATTTAAAAACAAATTCCAAGTGATCAGTAGTAAAGATATTTTTAAACGTATTTGATGTGTGTTGTATATCAAAAAAACTTACGTAGAACTTGTTCATTATCTTTATCGATGTACTTCGAAGCTGACTCTCCATCTACGACATACATTTTGGTAATTTTGTTTAAATTGTGATCTCCAAACCCATCAAAATAACACATTGGCCATTCTCCTAAAGAAAAATGACCAAATACCCTGTATTGGACCTTAGGTGATAAAGGCTTAATGCAAGTAAGTTCTGATTGGTATATAACAGGTTCAAATGTTCCATTTCGAGTTTTTTTCACCATAATGTTCTTTTCTACGTCATAGCACAGGATTTTCTTCTTTACTTTTAGATCCTCTACAAATATCGATATAAATACCAGTCCATCTTTCATACTTTTACATTGAATAACAGCCTCGCTTAAATCAAGTTTGGCTTTCTTGTCTGTTTGACCGTGGATGATATTTATGGAAAATAATATTGCGACTAGGAACAGATAAGTAGTTATTTTATTAATGACAATACAATTAAATAAAAATGCAATTTAAATATAATTTGTGGACATTATGTTTAAATTAAATAAAGCTTCCGAAAGAATTATCAAATGCTGAAGGAAAATCAATTTAATTTGTTCATAATAATTAAAGAATTTAAAACTATTTTGCTTTGAGATCGATAATGCAGCGCTGAAAATCTTTGAAGCACTAATGTTTTCAAAGCATAACGTCTATTATTTGCGGATTGAAATGCGAATTATAGTTGAAAACATAATTTTAAAATTCATCTAAAAAACAATTCATCAGAGAACTTGTAGCAAACGATTTTTGACAAATTAGAAATGCACTGCCTGAACATTTATGTTAAGTTGTTTCTATTTTATATACACATATTAAATCCCCTGTTTTAAACTTATTATACTTTAATAAACTATGCCAATCGCAATTGCACATCCTTTGTAGAAGCATAATGTATTATTTGTGGAGATTAAAAAGTAGACAAATCAGGTCAGATAACTGAGTCTACATATTTTATAAATTACTATACATAAATAAAAAATAAAGATAAAAGATTTTATACAATTAATATTTATATAACGCTAGAATTTATTATTGAAATTTAAAATACAATTCAATTTTTATGAATTGACTAATAAATTAGCAGTTGATGTATAATAATAAGGATTAAATGTCACCAGGATGAACTGCTTTGTTATTAGGTTTCATCCTCTATTCTTCAAAATAATAAAATACATCGAATAAAATAATAGAATAAAAGAATAGAATAGATATAATAAATATGTACTAAATACATACATAATAATACATACTAAATTTTACAGAGACTTTGTAACTTGAAATTTGGAGGGAATTCTGTTTTAAATAATAAATGTGACATAATTTAATAAATTATTTTGGTTCAGATTAGGCAATTTGAAATTTTAGAGCAGAATCAATAAATCAGATCAGCTAACTGAGTCTACGTATTTTATGCTATATATAAATAAAAAATAATGATAAATTATGATAAATAATAAATATAAAGATTTTATACAATTAATATTTATATAACGATAAAATAATATACGATGTATTCGAATAAGGAATAAAGGTCATCAGGAAGAACTGATATATTTGAATAAGTAATAGGGGCTGAAACTTGATGTAATCAGGTTTCGGCCCCTATACCTCAAAACAATAAAATACGTCAAATAAAATAATAGAATAAAATAATTTTTTTTATAATTCTTTTTTATTATTATTTTTATTACACAAAATTACATTGAACACAAGACAAATCAAATAGTCAAATACTAGACAAAAAGTTTGACCTCATTATAAATATATTCTAACTATATCTCTTCAGACCTCTGACGACGGCATCGAAAACACCAAGAATTTGATTTTATTAGACCAAACCCGATCTTTCGACGTAACGTAGCGATACAGTCACTGTAGTTATTGTCCCCTCTTAAGGCATCTATTGACGCTATTCTCTTAAGCAATGCATGTGACTCTCTACTGATTCCGCCAGACGATGAAAAAATAACCGGAATAAATGAAGCACGATCGACTCTAGATACTCGCTCTAAATATTTGGCCTGCTTTCTGTTGTGATGATACTCAAACAAACTATGAGGGCTTCGATTGGCATACGATGGAGCATGAACGTTATAAACGCAAATGTCTAGAAAAGACCGCTCTGTCGAATCCCCGTATAAACCACTACATGCAACATCAAGGCGTGCATTCATATCCTTACACGTTGTTATTCTATCAAATTTGTAAGAAGACTCAACAGGAAGTAGGATCGGCTCAATTTCAATAGCCTTACATGTTGCAGATAACATGTTGCAGATAGAATAAAATAATAGAATACATAATAAATACGTACTAAATACATACATAATAAATACACACTAAATTGAAATATGAATAGAATATAAAAATTTTTTATGGGTAATTAAAATATATTCCTTTTGTAAATGATACAATGTCAGATAAACCAGCTCGGCTAACTCAGTATACGTATTGAAAGCAATGTTAAATAAAAATTAAATAATTAAATAATAAATAATTATAAATGATAAATATTTGATATATTATATTTTTATAATTTATATCAAGTTAAAGTTTATTATTAAAATTTAAAATAATTCAATTTTAATGAATTGACTAATAAATAACAGACGTTGCATTCGAATAAGGATTAAATGTCACCAGCAGTAACTATTATGTTATCAGATTTAGGCCCCTATTTCTCGACCCAACATAGAAGTGGGTCCAAATACATGCCAGTGACGTATTTCCTATAATACTGATATTTCCTCTGGTAGTTTAGAAATACCGTCCCATAGGTAAGTAATAAATATAAACAGTACCGCAAAACTATAATGGTTTTGTATTAATCCGTTTTTGTGCCAGGTTTTGTAACAGTTACATACTATCTTTTATTTATTGAATAGACAAGTACATTGCGTTCCACATTAGTCGCGTACCATCTGTATATGTGATTTGACATAATTAAATATAATATCATCGGATATTAATTGATATAACTATTTTTGAACATGTATTAGAATGACTGTCGAATCTATTAAATATAATAAAAAATATCTAACCTGCGACCTGAAGACAGTTACAAAACATAATTATTATACGAGGGTTTAATTTCGAATATGTTTTTCATTTCATGAATATTTAAAATCCAAATATTTAGTTTCCGTGACAACAAATATTGCACAAAATGAATTGAGAAAATCTTACCTTTTTAAAAATTAAACCTGTTGTTAGCTTTTTCGAACCTAATATTTTAATTCAAGTGAAATTGAATAAACTTTGTAATTAAAATTCAGACTATTTGCGCCCGCAGTTGATTCCTTCTGTGGAAATAAGCATTTTTATACACATATATGATGTAGTCATTAATGATATAAGCCTAATTTAGACGGTTACAATTAGTACAAAACTTGTCGTGTACCATTTGGGGGTTATAAGATTTTCCATGATTATAGGAGATATAATTATTATATAGGACATATAATGATTATAGGAGATTATAATTATTTTTTATTATCATGATGATTATAAAGAGACATATTTGGCTGAGCTGCAGGCCATGATCAACGTGGTGAATGTGGATAACAACGAAACCATTGAGTTTCCAGAATTCCTCCCATTGATGGCCAGCTAAACTGACGGATTTCTGTTTTCGCGATAGGACAATGGGTTGCACGGCATTAGCTGATTCGCTTATACACAACGACATATGACATCGTCGATAGTGTGCATTTGGACGCGAAACACTCGGCCAACTACCAGCAAGTCTACATGAATAGGACTTGATCATAGTTGAACGATTATTAATTAATTTTAAAAAATATTCATTAGAAAGAGAAGATTTTTGGATTAAAACGCTTATTTTATGTACCCATTAGGATTGAATGACGTGGTCATGGAATTGGTAGAAGTAGTATAGTAAATAATAAAGAACTATGTTATAATAATCCGATCAAACGCAAGCCAAGAAGTCACGGCGATAAAAGAAATAAGAAAAATAGACTTGGAAATATTAAAACAACTTTTAAGAGATAATAATCTGAAAGATCTTTATGTAAATATAAGAAGTTTTTCTAAAAATATCATTTGTTCAATAAATCAAACATTAATTAACGATTATGATAGGTTGAGTTGTATAATAGACAGTTATTGTAATAAAAATACTATAATCGGACAATAAATGTTAATAATAACAATAAAAAATATACACTGACCATAAAATTCATTAATAAATGTATAGATAACATAAATATTGATGACTTATAATAAATGATTATATAACATATTATACAAGTTATATTTATATAACGATATAATTTATAATTATAATTATTTAAATTTATTTGAACTAATCAGGATTATGCTCATTCGGCAATTTTTTTAATGATAAAGACAACTTATATCAGCTAACTGAGCCTACGTATTATATATTACTTATAAATTAAAAATAAAAATAAATAATTATAAATAATAAAAGACTAAAAGATTTTATACAATTAATATTTATATAACGATAAAATTTATTATTAAAATTAAAAAACAATTTAATTTTTACGAATTGACTAATAAATAATATACGATGTATTTGAATAAGGAATAGAGGTCATAAGGAGGAACTAAGAACACACTTTAAAAAGATTGCAGGTAACTGAAATTACTAAGGTTATGTGCTTGATTTGGTGTTTACCAAACGTGATGATAATATAGCAGTATTGATTATCTTCCTCCTGTAGATGAAAGTAATCATTACGTACTTTCCTTACAGGCAATACCAAACTTCAAATTTTGTCATCAGAAAACAAACATTTTTACGTGTAAATGGTCAAAGGTGAATATAGAACATGCTTTAACTTTATGTCAATGTTACCCGCTCTCGTTTTAGACAACATATAGATTAACACTGGGACAATTTACGATTACCTATTGAAATTGTCTAATATAATTGCTCCAGTGGGTGCGATTTCTCAAGTACAAGTAGCTCAACTTCCTGCATGGATTAATCGAGACCTCAAGCAGTCACGTAATATTTAAAATCGCTAATGGAAGTTATCCCGCTTACATCCCGAGCACATTGCAAGCTATAGACATGTCAGAAATCTTTGTTCTAGATAAGAAAACCTTCAAAACGCGATAAATTTGAATCTGAAATCGTTAGGTGGATGAACCGCAATCCCAAAGATTGCGATACCATAAAAATACCATTTTCGTGGTATTTTAAATGCAAGTAATAATCGATAATAATTTATAAATTGTATTTATTCTTAGTTAACTTATTAGATATTATTAGATAATCATAAAATTTCGTTAATAATTTTAATTACCAATATTATTAAAATCGGTAATTTTCAAAGCTTAAGAAAACTGTATTTAAGAGAAATAAATCTTTAATCTTATTAATAAAATAACAAAATGTACTTTATCTAAAGTTGTACTGTTTTTATAGAGAATTAGCAGAAAATGTTGGCGTTTTAAGATCGGTAATTATTAACGTAACATTTATATGGAGTATATTCGTTTTAGTTTAAATTTGCTTTGAAAACCATTTAGTGCGTTTTGGATCGACGTAACGTATAATTTTAATTTATAAATAATATAAAATACGTAGACTCAGTTATTTCTACTAACAAGTTATTATTGACATGTGGTCTTTGTTTTCCCGGTTGGAAACAAAGCCCACATAATAATCATCATAATCTCCTTCATTGCTAGATGAGGAGAGACACTAATGATGGATGAAGATGAGCGGCACCGCTGGATGCTAAGGCTATAAATACAACTATAATGTAGGCATTTAGGATTGTATTATTAAAAATACGACATTAAAAGACATGTAGGTAATTTTATAAAGCACAGTACACAAATTTGTCTCAACATAATTTTGGTTGCTCTTGATCTATTTTCAAAAGTAGCGCCATAAATTATATTGTTTCTATGGAAAATATGAGTATTTGAAGATTACAATTTTTAGTATATGAACATTCAATGTGAATTCGATGTTTCTCACAAGAAAATTATAGAATATCTGACCAAAATATACTATATAAAATAAGAAACCTATTTTTAATTTCATCATTATTGGAGTGGAACAAATGCTTAATGAATCGCATCCATATCTATTTTCATTGATGATCGCATCCTTGATCATACTGGGCATGTCGATACTAATTATTGCTTACGTTATAATTCTTTATAATCAAGTTCAACATGAATGCAAACAGAATAACGAGTTAGCTAAAATCACTGAAGGCACCTTTGATTCTCCACAAATTAAATCACAATCTAATAACCAAGCTGGTGAAATCACGATTGGTCCTATTACTACTGTACCAGATAAGGAAATTTCTACTGATGTAATAAGCGAATTTGATCAACCAGCAATTACGAAGGAATCCGAAAGTGATCTAGATTCAGAAAACAAAGAGATAAAAGAAGTAGCTAATGACCCTGCAACGAAACAAGATCAAATGTACTTCGGTGGTTCATTGAATAATGTACCATTAGACTGTTATCAATTTACCCCCGAAGAAATGCATAAAGACTCACCAAGGGTAAAGGAAGCTGTACGGCATTGGGAAAATTATATTTTTGAGAAGTATTCAAGGCAACTGTGTAGCAGTCAAACCCAATCTGTTGATAGTATAGCAGCCGAGGGTGGACAACGTGCATGTCTGTATTGTAAATCAAACAATAAAAATCTAGTGACGAACAACCCTTAAACGATTATATTAATAGGTTGTGAACGACAATTAAATTAATTTATAAATGTAAAAATTATCGATTAACAAGATATAAATCAACAAATCTCCTAAAATAATTACTCGTCAATTTATAGAGAGAAGTCCAGAATAAAATAGTAGTATAAAAGTTTAATTTATTTTTACATATCGTTTGTTAAATTGTGTGATTAATTATGAAGTTCAATGAGAAAAGTTAAAATTTAAATGTAAATCTTAACCTTGGAGAAATTAAAAATTTCTAAAAGTCAAATTTCAATCAGAATAATTATATTAATAATTTTGTACTAATTAACATAATAATTTAAATACATAGAATCGATGTATAACTAATTTCATTGTAATTTAAATACAATGAAATTAATAATTATTAACCATCCGATTCCTATGTGTATAATTTTACTTTTCAAAATCATCGTTATCTATATTATGATAAAAAGTAATTAAGGCATTTTTTGATTATTTTAAGAGAGTGTACAGAGATTTTACAAATTAATAAACTCTATTCATTCCTAATTTTAATTTTACTGTGCACTCTGTCCGAAAAATGTTATTCATATGTTTCAAATTACATTGATCATTTTAAAATCAATTCGATCAAAATATAAAAACAATAATCGAATAACATCATAATATGTAAGTAATACAAGGAACTAGAAAAGGCTAATAATATATTTGTTATCAAATATATTAAACTATATTTTCAAATATATTCCATATGTTTAAAATGACATGTATCATTTTAAAAACAATTTAGTCAAAAAATAAAAATAATAATCGAATAACATCATAATATATAATACAAGGAACAATCAAAGACTAACAAAAAATCACAAACGAAAACGACAATTTGTGCACGTCGGAGCTTAAAAAGGATTTGTAAGTAACTTTTAAAAATTACTATGGGGGATGATGGTTTAATGAATATTGCTTACGAATTGTTCTTGAAGACATGGTCAGCGCTGTAAGTCGTCAGGTGGATACTGTGGATGATCGAGAGGATTTTTCTGTGCTCTTTGAACGCTCCCTTAAACATTCCTTGTTGGATTTTCTCAATTGATGTGTGCTTTGTTGTATTTTTTAATATAATCTTTATAATTAAAGGCTAACAATATATTTCTTAGTTATATGTTTTCATTGTTTCGCTTTTAATGGCTTTTAAGCACACAGCCTGTGCGCATTTGCAACATTAAAAAACTTTAATAATAAAGATTTTATTAAATCACAAAACAGAAATGCAAAAATAGTCTTAACAGTCAGTTAAAGAGTGTCAGTTAAAGACAAAAACCACAACTTCAATTCATTTCTTTCTTACCGTCTTCCCTTTCTTTATGGCCTTAAATCCAGGAGAATCTAAGCCCCCAACCTACCCAACACGCCGCCTTCCGACTGAATCACCTGGGGCTTTTCACCCCCACCCCGAAGAATCCAATCGGCGCGGACTATGCTGGATAAATGAAAGACGAGGAGCTTAAGAAACCTTAGCCTTTGCTCTGGGGGACGTCCTCTAGAAAAGAAGACTAATCCCGAGATAGCCCAAGTGCCCCAGAGGCGCACCTGGGCTTTCCCTTTCAATGACAGATGTTGAGCCTGTTTCAGGGCCCACCTAGCTTTCTTCAGGATACATTTGAATCTATCCAGATCAGCTTTCGCCGACCAGTTTACCGTAACGGTGAACCCCAGGTATTTTACTCGACTTGTAAAGATGGGGAGTGGTTCAGAAGCGAATATGGAGGAGATCGCAGAGAGTGCTAGTCTCTTAAGTTTTTTCTTTGTTGCAGGGGGCCATGAAAGACTACCACCTGCGATTTTGCAGAGTTTAAAAAAAGGTTGGATTGGGGTAGCTAGTCTTTTAATCTTGAAAAGAAACGGCTGATGTCAGAGACTACGTCTTTACACCTGCGTCCAGTGAACAGGGCTGTGGTGTCATCAGCGTACACCACTAGACGTTGTTCGCGTTTAAATATTTTGAATAGTTTAATAGAGGCAGCAAGGTATAAGATAGGAGAAAGTGGGGAACCTTGAGGCACATTCATAATAGGGTAGAACTGACGCTCATCAGGGTCGTCTTCATAGTAAAATCGCTTGGTGTACAGCAGAATCTGTGCCCTGTTCACAATTCTCGCAGGCAACCCGAGGGACCTGAGCGAAGAGATCACAAAGGGAATGGAGATGCGGTCAAATGCAGCAGAAAAAATCAAGAAAGACAGCTGCAGCAAGCTGTTGACTGTTATCTTGACAAAACTGATGCACTTCACCTATTGCTGAATGGACCGATCGACCTTTAACGAACACATGAAAACCCGCAGGGATCAAATTACGCCTATTCAGATGGTAGCGGATTTTACGCGCAAGCGCTTTTTCGTAAATCGACACGAGGGCATTTTGAATCGAAATTGGTCGCAGATCTTAAGGGCATGAACAGGATTTTTATTAGGGATAAAAACACGCTTACTAATATTGATGACCGCTACATCGGATGGGGATGCTAGAATCATTGTGACGGCCACCTCTTTTCTCTGATTGCTGTCAAAAGCTGACAGACACGAGAAGAAAGTGGAGCGACGGATTTGGAAGTACCCGGAAGTGGACCCCAAGAGTTGAGAATGTCTGTAACAGATAGATCCATACTCTTGAAGTTACCCCAAGGCTGGATTGATTGAGGTGATTGCGTGACTACATAGCTGTGAAGAGCTAGTGACTCCTCTAAAACGTTTTCAAGGCCTATACTACCGATCCAAACCAATGCCCTATCCTTCCAACAAACAAACTTCTCCTTCTGTGTCCCACTGCAGCTGGAAGCCAAAAGGAAGACTGAGAAGGGTTAAGACGAGCAATAATCGCCTTATCCATACTCAGCTGGAGCCTATATCTAGTGCTCCAGTATTCATTCGAGAGGGTCTGTCTGGCGGAAGCAGAGAGATAAGGGAGGTTCAGTAATCTAACTAAGGCCTTGAGTTTTGTCGGAGTGGGATTGTATAAGCGACCTTTATATGTAGTCGATAAAATCGCGGTAGCTTGCGAAAAGAGGTAGGTATTAAATTAGGTAAGACTCTCATTTCCTCTTCGGGGAAAGAGTTGGATAGCCGCCTGAAAAAGATCCACCCTGATCGAATCAAAGTGAAACCTTCTTCTAAGCAACGTATCCTCCTCAATTCTCCAACGAATTAGATAATGAGAGGTAAACAATTGTTGGCGCGACTGCTCCGTACAGAGGGGTTTAAGCAACTACCTTGAGTGAAGCAGTAAAATGTCGAGTATTAAATTTGTTGACGTGCAATGAAAGGTGGGGGACGGTGGTTTATGAATAAGATAACGTTCCTAGCTCCGCGAAATTCAGTGAAAAAAGCTCACGAGTACTCTGCATTGTGATGGATTAGTTGGATGGGGGATTGCCTACCTAGACAGAGCTAGGTGCAGGAAAGATGCCCCCGCGCCTAGATCCATCCAGGGTCGGTACTTGCTCCTGGACAATGTCTTCATTTACCCCATTTTGATCTTGAGGAGCTTCCCGATCTTGATTGGGGTACTGGATGGGTCGAGCTATCCCCTTTTCCTTCGATACGGGAATAATTGATGACGCTGGCACTGTAGGATTCGTGTTAAAGGCATCAACGGCCATTAGGATAAAACTTTCTAGCCTCTTGTGTGAGGCTATTTTGTGGTCGACCATTTTAGTGATCTCAGAGTCGTCCATCCCCTGTGGACCTGCGATGTTTGAATAGGAGGTAGGTGTTTTGGTTTTGGACGGCCGAACAAATTGATCTTTGTAAGCCTTAAACTTGAGGCAGGACCTGCGCCAAGCCGGTGCTCCTCCACAGTTAGTACACGATGGGAGGGCCTTGCAGGAGTCGTTGGAAGAAAGAGAAGAAAATGTTGCGGATCCACACGAACCAGAGGTTTCGTTCCACCGCAGCTGGAGGCCTAGTGTCCCCATTTGTGACACCGGCTGCTGTGGGGTGAGTGAACTTGTATATGTTCACAATCGAAAAGTGTAGATTAAATCTCATTAAAGGGTTTGATGCTAATTTAGAGAGAACTTCCGCTCTGTCGACAGAGGCAGAACAGAAACCTACCTGTATAGAGTTACCATCCCTACCCAGTAATTGTCGTAGATTGGAAACCTGGAATTTGTCCATGAGGAGTTTTTTGTCTTCGTCTTATAACGAGCACGGAAGATTATTTATTTTTAATAACGCCATAAGAGGCTTAATAATAATTATATCCCTTTGTTCTTTGAGATTTTTTGAGAAGTAGTCAGAATAAGTAGTTAGTAGGTCTGAAGATACAAAATAGATTTAAATCTCTCCTGGAAAAAGTTTTACTTTGTTGAAAAGAACTCTTTTCTTGTAAATTTTAGCAAAATCTCGTAAAAATGCATTGTATAATTGATCTTTAGCAATATGGTTTCGTAGGGTTTAATGATGATTAAGTTCTTCATTTTTGGGATGGGGTGAGTACCTCCCCATCATTTGATGAACACAAAACGTTACTGACCTTAGTGGTTGGAGTAATCAATGTAGAAGAATCAAAACTCACTATTTTTCTCCTTGGAAATTGTGAAAATTTGCACTGGAAATTGTAACCTTTGAAGGCTCCGACTGCATGTTTTTTAAATTCGTATATGACGAAAAACACTTTCCTTTTCAAAAGGAACAAAGAAAAACTAACAATATATTTATTACTGGTATTATAAAATGATTTTCACGTTATTGAAGTCGAAGGGCGGCGTGTTGGATTGGCTGTGGGGCTCAGATCTCACTGAACCTGATGCCATGAAGATGATGAAAGAAGTAGACAATTTTATTCTGGAAGACGATGATTTCTGATTTCTGACGGCTTTTATTTTCTATTTTTGTTTTAATTCAATCTAACTTATGTATTATTTTCACGTTATTGTGCGAACAAGATTTCAAAATGGAACATGTTATTTAAACATATGGAAAACATTTTTTAAATAAGTCCATAATAAAATAAACATAAAAAAGAGTTTAATAATTTGTAAAATATACCCTCTATAAAAGAAACAAAAAATGCTTTAATTACTTTTTATCATAATAAAGACAACGATGATTTTGAAAAGTTAAATTTTACACACAGGAATCAAATTATTAATAATTGTAAACTTTATTGTATTTTAAAAAGTTCATTGGTCAGTTTAATATCAACCTCGTGTGGTTGTTTGGATCCTATCAGCATCACTGTACACTACAATCAGCGTGGGTGCCCACGCCTACATTTCGTGCTTCGGTCCTGTTACTGTTTCTGTTGAACTCCCTGTCGCCGATATTGTAAACTTTATTGTATTTAAAATTGTAAGCTTTATTGTATTTCAAAAAGTTCCCACACCGGGAATCGAACCCGGGCCGCCGGCGTGAAAGGCCGGAATCCTAACCACTAGACCATATGGGACAAACACGATCAAATTAGTATTTGTATTATTAAACATTTACTAAATTAATGTTATTTTGTTAAGCATAAGAGCAAAAGTACCTTTACTTTATATAAATTTATAAAAATCAATTTCGAATTGTAAAATTGTCATTTTAATAAAGATCATAATTATTAAAATACTAATAAAAACATATTGCGAAAATTGTCTTATTGCTATTTCAAAAGTTGTAGTAGTAATTTGTCTTGAAATACAACTTTTCAAAATAAATATACATTGACGTTGTTTATTCAAACATAAAATTAATGTCAATTTTGTTAACATCAACATCAAATATTTTGAATCCTCGAATGAATAAAAATTTAAAAACTTTTAGCCAAGTTTTTAAATTAAAAACTTGGCTAAGGGAATCTAAGATAACAGATTTTTGTGGAAATAGTTCTTTCAATCGAATGAATTCTGTCATAATAATCTAGAAGCATAAAGTGCGGTTTACTTATGGATTGAATCTTAGTTAGATCTGAGTTGGATCATGTTTAGTATTTATCTAATTTTTATAAATGTTACTCAGTGGTGTGATAAATATTTGTACAATAAATTACGCCATTAGTTTATGCAATACTACTTTCAGTTAGCACCTAATCAGGCACTAATTGAGTGAAAATTAATATTTTTACGGCTTGAGTAAAATTAAACATTTCAACTGCTAAAACAGTTAAAACATCCTTCAAATTGTAAATAGTTAATAATGATCCATTGTTGATAAAGAATAATTGAAGCTGGATCAAAATAGGGTAAGCTTTTATTTGATATTTCGCTAAGCTCTGATAAACATCGTCATAAAATTAATAGTTAATTGGGTAATTTAGTATTTAATTAAGTAATTAATTTAGATGCTAACTGAGGTTAGCGAATTATCAAATAAAAGTTTCCTCTTTTTTTATCCAGCTCAAATAATTCTTTATCAATAACGGATCATTATCAACTATTTAAAAAAGTTGATATAATTATATTATTTATTTTTATTGATTTATTTTTTATTATATAAACATTAATTGAATTGATTTCTGAAGATGCAAAAAGTGGTTAGCAAAATATCAAAAAACATTTTCTCCTTTATTTTGATTCAGCTTCAATAATTCTTTATTTTATGGATTTTTATTACTATAACGACAAATTGTTATTAATATTATGTATATTATAATAATTTAATATAATAATAATTATATTATAATTATATTATATAATATTAAATAATATAAAGCAGTATATTATATATTATATATTAATATTATATACCTGCTAACATAGCAGTTCCTCCTGATGACCTATAATCCTTATTCTGATACAACGTCTGTTATTTATTAGTCATTTATAAAAATGACTTTTATTTTAAATTTCTATTTTTTATTTTAACTTGATTTAAATTATAAAAATCTTATAACAATTATTGATTTTATTATTTAATTATTAAATTTTGATTTAGCATCATTATGTTTTGTTTATTTTATGATTATATTAAATACGTAGACTCAGTTAGATGATTTGATTTGCAACAATTTGTAACGATATTGGCTTTCTTCAAAATCATTTAAATATAGATGCATTTTTTAAACTAGTTACTATTGAATTAAATAAAACTAATTTAGATTCTATTAATTTAAACTAATTACTATAGAATGGTATAGTAATAATATAAAAATACCATTAAACAGAAAATAGTAAAATATATATATCAACACAATAATACAATCAAACAGAAATACCATCAAACAGAAAAATACCATCAAACAGAAAATAATAAAATATACAAATCAACATAATAATATTAAAAATAAATTTAAACTCTTAAGTAGCAAATTTTTATGGATGGATAATAAATAATATACTTTGTATTAGAATAAGATACTAGATAGTTTTATCAGAAGAAATACATCATTAGCATGTATTTGGCCCCGCTGCTATGTTGGGTAGAGGAGTTAGGGGCCGAAACCTGATAGCATAGCAGTTCCTCCTGATGACCTCTAATTCTTATTCTGATACAACGTCTGCTATTTATTAGTCAATTCATAAAAATGACGTTTATTGTAAATTTTAACTTATTTTAAAGTAATTTCGGCAATTTCTTCAATGATAAAGACAACTTATATCAGCTAACTGAGCCTACGTATTATATATTACTTATAAATTAAAAATAAAAATAAATAATTATAAATAATAAAAGACTAAAAGATTTTATACAATTAATATTTATATAACGATAAAATTTATTATTAAAATTAAAAAACAATTTAATTTTTACGAATTGACTAATAAATAATATACGATGTAGTCGAATAAGGAATATGTGTTGATTAATAAATAATATATGATGTATCAGAATAAGGAATAGAGGTCATCAGGAGGAACTGCTATATTATCACCATATAAGTTTCAGCTTCTATTGCTCGACCCAGAATAGAAGCAAGGTTACATACATGAAAAAATGATCAGATAACTACGTATTTATACAATATACATCAATTAATAATTATATAAGATTAATAAATAATAAATAATTATATAAGATTTTATACGATTTATACAATAACATTTATTATTAAAATTCATTTTAATTTACATTAAAATTTTGCTTCACAAGATACAAAGTATTATACTGAATAATAACTTACCCCGTTAAGCTAATTTTAATCATCTAATATGACATCTCGAATTTCAACTTCTGTTAGAACACGAACAATCGTTTTCGCCTTCAACGCTGCACGTCTAGTCACGCAACAATTTCTTGATCCAAGCAGGAATTATTATAAAGCCAAATTTGCTCCTAGTTTGTTTCGAATGACTTAATGATCTCTTCTAGCGGATTTTTCTGATTACGAGAAAATAAAAATATGAATAAGAAATAATTTATAAATTAAAGGAAAAGGTACTAAACAATAAATTTATCTAGAGAATAAATCTTATCTAAAATTAGGCATAATATTGAAATTACTAAAACTATTTATGTCTAAACTCATGGCTATCGATCTTAATGAAACCAGATTACAAATATGTATTTTAAAACTTGCAAATGACTGATCATATCAGTTTTGATAAAATTCGAGCCCAGTTTTTATCTTATCATATACGATCATTCATAAAGTACGTTATGACCTTAATTAAATTTTAATGACCTTAATAATCGGTATTAATAATGACTCAATAACGACTTAATAATCGGTATTTAATGACCTTAATTATAATTAATTTTTAATTGCAAAAATTAAAAATATTAATTGGTCTTGATTAAAAAGAATTCATTTTAAGATTTTTGATATTTACATTTTATCATAAATAAATTAAATAAATTTTAAGAATTTAATTACATATGCTTAGCCATAATAAATTATCCTTACGAGAAAAGTTGTTCACTTTGACGCTTTATAAATTTTGAGCAGTTAAACAGTTTCAGTCGATTTTCGTACTTTTTCTTCTTAATGTTTGTTTGAGATTGGGATACTTCAAGAGTTCTCCAAACTCAAGGGGTAATGATATCCGCGGATACCTGTGGCTAAGACGATCCATTTGGCAGCCCCTATTCAATGACGTCGTATACTAGTCATGTCACAGGCTCAAGCTCTTTTGAAGTAGGCAGCTTTTTATAGGGATGAAGTTGCCATTCTTCATCCCGCCATGGCGGTGGCCTTGCCGTTGATTGTCCACGACTACTTATTCAACGGTGTAATATCGCATATATCGCAGTTATCAATCATATCTGATGGTAATTCCTTTGTCCGTAACCCAGAGGAAACGCCCGGTAGATCCAGCTAAGCCCCGGATTTATTATAAAATAATATTTCTCATGTAGATAATTTATTATGCCTAAACATAAGAACACTAAAGTGATTTCAAGAGAATAACGATATGTATTCAATCACATTAAGAAAAATTTTATCGGAATATAAAAATATAAAAATACTACAAAAACATATTTGAGAAATGTTGCTGAAATTCAACAATATTCCAGCTCGTTGATCTATAATAAATGCTTTAGCATAATTGAACATAGAAAAATCTCTGGAAACACAGATTCAGATGTCTACATCTCGAAGCACTAAACCAGAATCCAATAAATTATTTAAAATTATTAAAATTATCAAGAAATTATTAGAAAATTTTCATAAATTCACAGACGATTTAATTGCGGTTCGGTGCCCCTGTCAGTGGTTGATTGATTCATAAAAAAAATTTTGAGATAAAAATGTTTTCAACGCTTAAGTCATTGCTTTTAATTATTATTTATGCCGTTATGGAAAATCATCATAAAAATCATCAGTAGTTGCTGCTGATTAAGTTAGTCTTCCTGGTAAAATTCGCGTAGTCGTGTAAAATTATCTGATCACGTTATGTTTAATGTCAGCTATTTGGTAAAAGATTCAGTAAACAAGATTTATGTCGAATCTGTAAAAGGATAATCGAATAAAGAACCTAGAACAACAAGGGCATAAAGATTTGTATATTTTGTTGGAATTTGGTGAATACTTTATAATATTTTTAGCTAAAAAACTGTTATTTGTTTACTTATTTGTCTATATCAAATGTCTTTGATATTTTTATTAGATTACGATCATGCCAAAATACGTGGTTTTATTCAATAAAGCAGTTAATTGCAAATTATATAATTATATTTTTGTAGTTTTAGTAAGTGTTTATAATAACAGTGGTTTTTGATCATTAATTTAAGATAACAGTTTCTTTTCGTTTCTCATCAGTCATATTTTACGTGTTTCTTACTTGTAGTTTAGTCAGGCAGTTTAACAAATAATTATTAAAGCGTATGTCCATAAATAATAAGTATAAGGATTAGGAAATAAGTTGATAACGGTTTAGTAAAAATAGGACTTTTAGGTAAAAATATAATGATATATTTTTGCAGATGTTTTGGTGCTTTCAAGAATATGTACACTAAAATATGTTTTTTAGAATATAAACACTAAATTAATAATTAGATTGAAAATTAGATTTGAACATAATGTTTTATATTCACAATTTACCGTTAAAATAATTATTTATATATAACGTATATGTAATGTATAAATTTTAATACGATTCTTTAAGATTATGGAAGATTAGAATTGTGATTTTATTTTAATTTTTAAATATTATTTAGTTTTACAAATTTAAAATTTATTTAAAATATAGTCCCCTATTTCTCGACCCACCATAGCAACGGCATTAAATTCATGCCAATGACGTATTGTGATAGCGACGTATTGGCATTGTGAAAGCGACGACCTTGATATTAAGAGTATCCAATCATTAGGTTACTCTGTAGGATTAAAGCAACGTACAGTGTCATTAAAAATTTCAATGGTAACAATGACTGCACAGGTATATCAACTTAAAATTAGGAAGCAAACTATCGATGATTAGTTTGATAATCGTAATTAATTGCAAAAATAAGTAGATTTCAAATTAGATGTAGAACTTTCCCCATCCAACGATGATTTTAATTTGAAATCAGAAATGATTTCATTTGAATTTGCAAAATATAATATTCTTTCATTAAATCTAAATGCCAATAAAAGCAGATGGGTCGAGTGATCGTCAGCCAGCATTAGAAGGACCGAGACGTGAAACGAAGGTATTGGATCAGTAGCTGATGAGGTTCACCAACACTAAAATGTAGCGTACTGCTGTTGGCATACATATAGGATTAAAGTAACGTGCATTATAAAATAGTCATCAAAATGTCAATGGTAACAATGACTGCAGATGTATATCAACTTGAAATTAGGAAGCAAACTATAGATGACTAGTTTGATAATAAATCATTAGGAAAAATTGGAAGATTTTCAAATTGAAGGCAGCACCTTCCCCTACCAACGATGATTTAATTTGAAATCAGAGATGATTTCAATTAAATTTGCAACATGTAAGACGAAAGTCTTTTATTAAAAGTATTTGCCAATAAAAACAGACGAGTCGAGTGATCGTCAACCAACATTAAAAAGAACCCAAACGTGAAACGTAGGTATTGGATCAGTAGCTGATTAAGTCCACCAAAACTGAAATGTAGCGTACTGTAGTTGGCTTATAAATATGATTAAAGCATCGTATAGTGTAATCAAAAAATTTCAATTGTGGCAATGACTGCACAATTAACTTAAAATTATAAACATGGACATGTTTATATTATAGACATATCTATGAACCCATTACTTTACACCAATAGGAAATGCGGCAACGATCATATTTTTCTGGACTATGATTGACATCAACGCATCCCAAGTATAATTTATACATCGTATCAGCATTTGCGATCGTCTTTTAAAGAAGATTATTGTGAAATAATTCTTCTTCATCCCGGTAACAGGAATTTTGTTTAGATAAATGTATTTTCCAGAAAAAGAATATGTGATGATATTTTCTGTGTTCATATTTCTGCCAATAGATTATTATACAATAGTATAAGCACATTAGGTTACCTCGTCGTCTTTATTCTACAAAAAGGAAAGTGTACAATAGTTAAGCTATCTGCATTTGGGATAGTCTTATGTTTTGGTTGTTAAATAATGATAATGTACCGTCATCAAAGTTGACAACAGTTTCAGAGGGAATAATGTTCTTGGCATTTGCATGCACCGTAGTAATCGCTTATATATATTTAATTGAAGAATGCAATAAAAGGATTTTCATTGCATACAGTTAGAGAGAAATAAAAATCATCACCAATACAGAAAATAGGTGTTTTTAGATTGTACCCGTGTCAACAAGCAGAAGCTACGCTTCGCATATGCTATAACATCATTATAACATCATTGTCAGTGATAGCTTTGGACATTTTTGAAAATCAGATAAAGTTCATATGAATGCTGTGCTTAACAATCGATGCTCAACAGCAGCAGCTTATCGGATTTACTATACGTCAACTTATATGTATAATCACGCTATTGTTAATAAATAGCAACAACAATAATAAAATGTTAAATGACGCTTTTACATTTATTGAAAAGAATTTTACGTCTGCGGAAGAACTCAGTACAAGTGGCGGAATTTTTGAAAGCATTAATTTTTCCACTAGCGACGGATATCCACCAGAACTGATAGCCATCTATCGATTCATAGCACCGCCAAATCGCAAAGTATTCCTGAAATTTGATCAATTCCATCTATTTGATATAGCGCCGGAATGCTTTAACGATTATCTCGATGTATACGTAGATGTAAACCCGGAGCTATTTGCAGTACCCGGACCGGATAAGCTACTCAACAGGTATTGTGGAAAGTGGAACCCAGGTCAGTTAATTTCGGTGAGTAATTCTATAATTATGGCCATGTTTACACGTGATTTTCATGTTTCCAAAGGGTTTAATGGAACATATAACTTTATTGATGCTTATCCATACGTGAGGAACCGTGCTGCCGACAGTCATAATTGTTTATTTCACTACTACTATGAAGAATCTCCACATCAGTCAGTATTTCATAGTCAGTTATACCCAGGTACTTATCTTCCAAATCAAAAATGTGTTCACAGATTTATTGGAGCTTCAGACCAGCGGGTAAAATTAGCTTTTACAGATATTTCTATATTTAAGGGATTCGATCATTGTCCTTTTGATTTCATTGATATCTTCGATGGCTATGACGAAAGTGCCCTGTTAATTGATCGTGTGTGCGGTGATAACAAAATTCCACGTGAACACAATTATACGTACTATTCAACGAAAAATATCATTACACTCGTATTCGTAACTCATTCAATAGAGTGGGAAGATACAACAACCGATGATAACGAAGATAAACCGCAAAGAGAGCGCAGGGGATTCTCAGGGACATTTGAATTTTCAAATAATTTCATAGACTTGAGTTTTATTACAGGACAGCTTATACCGGGAACGGCATGCGATCAGCAATTTATTCATGGTAGTGTTGCGAGTAGAGGTATCTTCTACAGTCCAGTTTCTAAGCAGAGTGAAATAACATGTAAGTATACATTTATCGGCCATGATAATCAATATAGAGTAGACAGAATTAATGTACAAGTTTTGAATATTTCCGGATGTTCATCTTATCAAGATACGAATAATTCAGTCGATATGTGTTCATTGATAGCTAAACGTAACATCGTTAGCAATTCTAGTCTGCTAAAAATATATGTAAACCCAAGCGTAAAATTTATAGCCGAATTTTCTTTCTCTTCGCTGTATGATATTCTGTGTAATAAGGATAAACCTATATTTCGAAATAGCTACGATAAAGCCGAAATCGATATACCGCATATGACATCGAATAAAAACTACCTATCTGGCTTAAATTGTTCTTTTGAGTTCGAAACTAACACGAGTGAAATTCTAATGTGGCAATTTCAAAAGTTTAATCTTTACTCAGGTGAGTCAAAATGCGATGAGGATTTTGTTACCACAGATTTAACAAGTTATACACGGTCTATACGACATTTTAGACACTGTAATGGTAGCATTTTTAGACCATTACATTTCAATCTGTTGGCACCGAATAGTCGTCTAAAGTTCAATATATACACAAATACAAATGCCAAGTCTACTGGACCAGATGGATTGCGGATATCTTACCGCTTTCATTCATCCAATTTGATAAAACGTCGATGCAAATTTCATTACGAATACCAAAATAATAAAATTCAAATAAACGTATCCCAATTGCTATTGAATGTCATATCGAATTGCCTTGAGTTATCATTTCTGCCAGGTACAGTTGAAATTCAACGCGGAAATCAGAATCTAATGTATAATCCAATATGCATAATTCCGATGCATTGCAACGAACTTGATACTCTATGCGAAAGCAATATTGCGTGTTTGCCAGCTTCCGTATATAGTCTAATTAAGTCGCCCAATAAGTCCATTCTGGTGAAAATATTGTCAATGGAGGATTCGCTAGCTAAAGTTTCAGAGCTAGACAGTATTCTATTAAAATTCTCAAGACACAGTGTTGTGCAAACGAATAGTCAATGTCTATCGAAAATGAAATGCACTGTCAACACAACCGATGTGAACATATGTCAATCAGTTGATAATTGTTTTCTGAAGGATACGACAGCACAGATTCAACAACAATGTTCTCTAGACACGGACAAAGATTGCATTGATCGATCAATTAAAGCCGGTAAAATGACATCTCGTTCATTGAAAGCATTATTGAGCACAATTACACTTGTTGTCATAATTATTTTAGCATTAATTATATATTTATTTATGTCATCAAATGGTGACTTTAGGCGGATATCGAAATACGACAAAAGATGCATGTCACCTAAATCTGCAGTTCGATTCTTAAAATGTGAATATTTTATGAATAACTCGACAAGAAACAGGAATACAGCATCAATTAATATTCAGGAAATTGGCAATATTAAAGATTACGATGATATTCAGCCACGTATTTACAAACTAACTGATAAAATTCACGCATCATCGTATTCGTCAATCGAAGGAGAAGTTGTTGTGAGTTTGGTGTAAATAAATTTGGTGTAATGTAAGATCAAGTGTTAAAAACATGTTAATACCTTTATTAAAGTTTTGTCTTTTTAAAATGTGTTTATAAACATACTTTGAAACTAATTAAATCTGTGATTGTACCAAGTTTATTATATAAATGATAGCTTACAATTAGGAGTTTCTTCATGCATACCATATTACTTATGATATCCTAAATAATTATTTATTAAAAACATTGAAAAACAATAGATCATTTCAGATCGATTATTTTAGGTCGATTATCTTTGGGTCAAAGATTCAAGTAGAAAATTTTTCTTATGTAGTTAGATAATTGTTTTATGCCATATAATATGATATAAATATGTGGTATACCATATAATATATGGTATGTCCTAACCTTATAATATTCTTTAGTTTGAGATTATGAAGATCGATTGAAATCGGGACCGGTAATCTTGTGATGGATGCTTAATTATCTATTGAATAGTTGCTAGTCACATAATGTGACTTTATATATTATATAAAAAATATATAATATATATAAAGAACATAATTTTTTACATTACTGCTAGAGCCTAAAAATTGTATTGTATTAAAATTTATTTTTAATTTAACTTTAATGCATCTGTGAGCTGAAATTCTTCTGGTTGTGGCACAATATTATCCTCACAGGTATTGTTCCTATTCTTGATACAGCAGGACGCTACTAATCAGTCTGGGTGGGTCTCATCAGCTGCTGACCCAGACCTACATTTCACGTTTCGACCCTTATTATCTGCTTTCTCCGTACACTGATGCTGATCGGATTTGAACTCGGGACGTCTGTATCTTGATTCAACGCTACATCTACTTGGATGTCTGTATCTTCATTCAAGTAGATGCAGCCAAGTAGATGCAGCGTTGAATCAAGATACAGACGTCCCGAGTTCAAATCCAATCAGCATCAGTGTACGGAGAAAGCAGATAATAAGGGTCGAAACGTGAAATGTAGGTCTGGGTCAGCAGCTGATGAGACCCACCCAGACTGATTAGTAGCGTCCTGCTGTATCAAGAATAGGAACAATACCTGTGAGGATAATATTGTGCCACAACCAGAAGAATTTATTTTTAATTAAAAGCTTTATTTGGCTTTACTAGCGTAATGATTTTAAAGCAAGAAGGCGAGAAAACAGGAATATTTATTTAAACAAGTAAACTTGCTAAATCTTTTGGTTATTAAAACTTACAGCCATGAAGATAACGTGCCATAGTGCCGTCGAAATATTGGACTTTTGTAATCAAATAAATATTCCTGCTTCTTCGCCTTCTTGTAATAATTCGGATTGGAAACAAATTTTCTCGATGTTAAAGCCTTGAAACTTCACTTACAGCGATTTACCTGAAATTGCATTATTACACTATTACACATTTATATAAAACTAAATAAACTTATTATAATATAATATTTGATGTATTAAAATCGTCTTGTTGGTAGTCGGTTGAATTTCATTTTGTTGAGATATTTCCGGACCTCTTCGACTAACTTGTATTTTAGCTGGCTACATAATAGCTTCAGCTATCAGGTCGCATTACGACAGAAAGCATGCTGTCCAGACAACTCCACAGAGCGGGACTCATCAGTGGACGTCTCTGTATCATCGTTGTTTCGTCCCTCAGCATGCACTATATTGACGATAAACATGGTGGTCCTCCATCAGATTGAAATGATGTATAAAAATCGTCTTGTTGGTAGTCGGTTGAATTTCATTTCGTTAAGATATTTCCGGACCTCTTCGACTAACTTGTATTTTAGCTGGCTACATAATAGCTTCAGCTATCAGGTCGCATTACGACAGAAAGCATGCTGTCCAGACAACTCTACAGAGCGGGACTCATCAGTGGACGTCTCTGTATCATCGTTGTTTTGTTAAGCATGCTGTCCAGACAACGATGATACAGAGACGTCCACTGATGATACCCAATATATATCCTCAAAATTAGTTTAACTAATATGTGTTTAAATATGTACTTAAAATTGCAGATTGTAATCATTTGGCATGAAACAGACATTACTGGAATGAAGAAATCAGTTATTTTATTTTTAAAGGCTTTAGATAAAAAATCTAAAGAAAAATATTTTTATTTTTTTTACTTTTTTAACAGATATTATTCCCACTGTAAATTTGCAGGAGCGGAAAAATATTAATTTGTACATTTTGCTTAAGCTTTTAAACTACACATTATGTTCCTTTATTGGTATTTAAATGTAATTCCAAAATATTATAATATCGGAGAATGTTTCACTGTGCCATATGGTTTTTAATAGCTTTCTAATCGATTATAATGTCATTCATAATGTCTACAAATCTATAATGTCATGTAAACATTCTTTTGATTAAAGTGGGATCAGATCCATGGGAGAAATAATCACGTGACGTCTGTCGAATAAACATATTAACACCTAAAAGTTTAATTTAATATAGTCTTTATTGTACATAACTGTTATATTTTAACTTTGGATATGTATGGCTGTTTAAATTTAAAAAAATTAAAATTTAAAAATTTCCAAATTTTTTAATTGGGAACAATCTATTCAAAACAATTATTATTTGTATGATATAAATATTAGTGCATAAGAATGCAGATTCTTGCGTTTGTCCATTATGTAAATTTCAGTGTTCTTATTTACTACATGTATTTCGTTATGTTCTTTCTAAAAAATATGACAAGATATTTCACTCGAGATTTTTTTTCTATTTTTTAATATTTTTATCTATTTCACTCGAGATATGAAATTTTATCTTGACATGTAAACTTTCTTGTAGACTTATCATAAGAGATGATAGCTAACGTCTTTATTGTGGCAGCTGCTTAAGCATTTTCTCAGAGTCACACCTAATATTAACAACCTTAATTTTTTGTTGGTATGCTGTCCTTAATCTTTTGTTAGTGTGCTGTCCAGGATCAAGAGTGAAGTAGCTAGTTGTGCATCGGCACAATTGATCTTTGTTCTGTAATCCTGAGACAAATGATGCAACTTGGAACCACTTGCATAACGGTTTTCAAGAACTAAAATTAAGAACGTGGTTATTTTTTACAAGAAACCTTGACATATATCCGGATTATTCAAACAAAAACCAAAATTTAATCCTTATGGGCAAGTTTACGGTATATTATGCAGCGAATGCAGCTGCTATTATGTGGGGAAGCATCAAGCAAATTGATCAAGAGAAGCAAACAATATCAATACACCATTAAACGCGGTGATGTGCATTCTGCAATATTTAATCACGTACTTGATGAGGATCACAAAATAAACTTCGGCGATGTTCAAACCGTTTGTTTTTAGGACAACCTATCGATGAGATTTATCGATGAGTCTATTTATATTTCCAATTAGCTACATTCAATACCTGGCAACGAACCTAATTGAAAACTCAAATTACAAATAATGACAGGTATAACACGGAATTCGTCCGTATCGATGTTATGTATATATAGCTGTTTTTCATTTTATTTTCCTTGATTAAGACGTTATCGTCGAAAGTTGACAATTTTGTCAACAATAAAACACGTGTCTATAATGCCCATCAATCTCAAGAAAATAAAATTAAACTTTGAAAAATCATTTCTTTCATTAAATCAAAGTAACATTTATTTTAAATATTTATTGATACAAATTCACATTTCGTAGAAATACTGAAATAAAAAATTAGTTTCAATTTCATTTTAATGGAATAACGTAATCAATGAATTTATTGGAATGTTTGAATGAAAATGAGACGTTTCTTGATTTTCTTGAATTAAATTAATGACTACTAAAATATTTTACGTTCACAGGTTGTTCCGATTGTAGTATGCCAATAATAAAAAATCACATAACATATCATTCTGCTTACATGTTATTAATTGTTCAAAAGAATATAACATTTAAATTAAAATGAGACCTGCTGATTTTTAAATTGTAAAAATTAAATGAAAATTGAATTTATTTTAAATGTTTCGACATAACAAATATTTACTTATCAGGATAGAAAATAGGCTGTTTGTATTGACTAAGAGAAAAGAGCAGTATATGAAAATATCACATTTATATAAATATATCACGAATTTAAATCTACAATCCCGTTCATATGAAAAAATCGCGAATTGTTAATATCACTTCATATTAAGATACCAAACAAAAATCGCATATAGACAGAATACCAACTTAAATCGCATATGAACAGAAGGCGCACTTAAATATACAATCAAGCTGCTTAACGTTTATACTAATTAAATACTTAAAGTCGTTTAAATAATATGATATTAATATTAAATAATATTATGATATTAAATAAAAAAATATCATATTAAATAATAATATAATCTCGATTACGAAGTAATCGAGATCGACACTATTTTAGAATTATCTCAACTCAATGAGTATTAGGCATTTAAAATACTAAATACTAATTGCATAAATATTATGCAAATGGTTTTATTTAATAGACTGGACTTCGATTCACGACTTTCAGTCACCATGTCACTTCTAGACGACCAATGAGTACCCGGCAACACTCATCAGTAGAATGAAGTACTCACTGGCCGTTTCGGTTGCCTGATATATATATATATATATATATATATATATATATATATATATATATATATATATATATATATGTAGATATTAACTAACCGAGCCAAATCAAAAACAAAATGACAAAATGTATATTTTTTAAAGCTTTCGGCGTGAGCCTTCTTCAGTAATTTACTAATCTAAAATACTCAAACCAAGCACACAGCCAAAACTGCATAAATTTGTAATTGTGATCGAACATTCTAGAACATTCTAAGAACATACCTATAGTCTAAATGTGTGCTCAGTATTTAAGCTGAGATCTGTCATAAGTTGACCTATCCAGTAGTTCTCTGTGTTTTTGCGAGTAATATCGTTACTGATTTGTGCAATTAGTGTCGTATTCATTACATGATCTGGATTTTGAATAATATGTCTTACCGCTCCATCATTGTTTAGCCTTTTAGCAGTTATATCAGATCGTCTATTGTTAGCACGTATATTAAAAGTAGATCCAAATATTAAAAGTAGATTTTAGATATATAGATGACGTGTTTTTGATATGGGAACATGGACGGCCAATGTTGGATGCATTTATTCAAGCACTGAATGAATTTAGCGAATTACAGTTTGTTGAGGAAAAACCTATAAATGGTCGTGTGACATTCTTGGATGTTGAAATGTACATAGACAATAATAATGTCTGGCAAACAACCTTGCACCGTAAATTTGAAGGAGGAAAATCATTAATACATGCTAGTAGCGCACATGCTCCCAAAATAAAACGATTACTCATTCGTAATGAGCTAATACGTATAAAAAAGATATGTTCAACCAACAATGAATTCTATAAACAATCGAATATAATGTGTCAGGAATTCAAAAATAGAGGATACAACAATCGTCTTGTGAGGAGACAATATAGAGAAATTATGAAAATGTCACAGCAAACACTATTAAAAGGAAAAGCTATGTCAAATAAAACAACAAATCGTTTATTTGCTGCCATCACATTTCATCCCGCTCTAATGAATCTTCAAAAAGATTTAATATCGTCATCCAAAATATTCCAAAACAACTTCGATATAACATACTTAATCCATGCATTACGTATCGCGCAGGAAAATCAATCAATGATATGATAAAACATAGATCACGGAAACTAGGTAACCAAAGTGGCCCATGTGGTGGGGCAAGATGTAAATGTTGCAAACAAATGAGCAATAAGTCGACGTTCACTAGTGCCATAACTTACTCAACATATAAAGTCAAAGGAATGCTAAATTGCAAAACCAGAGGTTCAATATACTTACATGAATGTGCCAACTGTGAAGCACAATACGTTGGGCAAACTGGATCTACTTTTAATATACGTGCTAACAATAGACGATCTGATATAACTGCTAAAAGGCTAAACAATGATGGAGCGGTAAGACATATTATTCAAAATCCAGATCATGTAATGAATACGACACTAATTGCACAAATCAGTAACGATATTACTCGCAAAAACACAGAGAACTACTGGATAGGTCAACTTATGACAGATCTCAGCTTAAATACTGAGCACACATTTAGACTATAGGTATGTTCTTAGAATGTTCTAGAATGTTCGATCACAATTACAAATTTATGCAGTTTTGGCTGTGTGCTTGGTTTGAGTATTTTAGATTAGTAAATTACTGAAGAAGGCTCACGCCGAAAGCTTTAAAAAATATACATTTTGTCATTTTGTTTTTGATTTGGCTCGGTTAGTTAATATCTACATTTATATATGGAAAGAATTGATTTTATCAATCCTGAGTCACACCGATTAGAATATGCCGTAACAAATATATATATATATATATATATATATATATATATATATATATATATATATATATATATATATATATATATATATATATATATATATATATATATATATATAATCATAAGAGTTTCGTTTGAATCGGTATTGCTCGAGATTGCGAATAGCAATTCTTTCCGTATCTTTAGGGAGGGTTTCGAATCGAGCATATTCTTCAGCCTGCAAACTATCGTGGAATCATATCGAGTATATTTTGATATTTGTAGTAACAAAAAACAGCAGAAAAACTCGATTTATTATTTATTTGACGTTTCGGCTATTCGCCTTGATCACAAAAATATTTTGCACACAAGTGTCTACATGAATTCTGCTTTTATATTACACATATCTATCTAGAAGAATTCAGGGCGGATCTCGTTCTTTTTTCTTCAATGGATAATCGGATTGCGTATTTAGCATTCGATCGCAGATTAATTGTCAGATCCAATAATGTTCACGTTTCTTTCGAATCGCTACATCAAGCAGATCACCCTCGATAATGGTTGTTTTTACGGTATGATTCGGATATTGTGCACAATGTTCGACAATTCTATCAGTGTTGAAGGTCAATCCTCTGGTAGATTCTTCCTTTTGATTTTGCTGTTCAGGTTTTTGACGTAATTTGTTTTGAACGTCTGCTCTCCTATTCGTTAATCTATCCTTAAGTGCTCGACCGGTTTCTCCGACGTACTGCAACTTGCAGTCAGTACATTCTGCCTGGTAAATTTACCTTCCGTCCGGTAGTTAAAGTTGCCTTTTATTTTGTAGGTCATGTCGGTGAAGGAGCTATTAAAGAATTTGGTTACTTGGATTTCTTTACAAGCCGCACAACAAGGTCTATTGCATTTCGTCATTCCTTCGTATGATCTAGCACTTTACTTTCTATTTGTTTGAATCTTAGAATGTACTAAAATTTTCAGAATACTCTGTTTTGTTTTGAAAAATACCTTAGGTTTTATTGAGTGAACCATTTCTTTCGGAACCGTCTCTTTGTATGCTTTGAGGATGTCGTGTGGCAGATTTTTTAACGCTGGATGGTTTGTTATGGACGTATAGCAATAGTCGTTCTTGTTAGAATCTTTCTTTTTGAGTAGTTATTCTCGTGAGATTTGCCTGACTTTCCGAGCCTGTTGAATTACTGTCTTCCGGCTGTAACCTCTCTTCATAAAATGTTAAATGTTTGTCGGAACCTCCTGTTCGAATATTTTATTTGATGAACAAATCTTCTTGCATCGAAGCATCTCGTTAAAAAATCATATTTCGTTTCATGTGCTTTGGATGACAACTGCGTTGATGTATGTACGTGGGTATCCAGTTTTCTTTCCTGTACATCCGTGTTTCGAATAGACGAAAACATAAACGACATCATATGAACATAAACGAACATCCACGAGACGCAATAATAATTCTGTCCACATACAATATTACTCCAGTTCAACAACGCGTTCTGAATATGGGTTTTGGTTTTGTCAATTGTAAACAAGAATTTAATCGCGAGGAGTTGTTCGACTCTATAAAGCGGCGTACAAGAGATATTTTTGTTCCCGTCGAAAACGACAACTTAAAAGCAACAATGATTGCCTTACTTCAAAAACATCCAAATATCTTAAAATACAAAACTTTGTGTCTAAACACAGACTTTTCCCGCAACATGTCAAAGGATGAACTCTTAGAGCTTGAACAACTTCAAGAGAACCACGACATTGTAATAAAACCTGCCGACAAAGGTGGAAATATCGTAATTTGGTCTTACGATGATTATATCACAGAAGCTACACGACAACTATCTACGGTAGTTGATAGTTAGTAGTTGATATAATAGCCCACATATATAGCCATTAGTCTGGAAGAGATTAATCGTGATATTGAAACCATAATGAAAAATACTGTGGATAATAATCTTTCAAGCAAACTGGTAAAAACTAATTTAAAACCAGGGCGTATGTATTTGTTACCAAAAATCCACAAGAATCAGAACCCGTGCCCGGGAAGACCCATCATATCGAACTGTGATACCGCAACTGAATCAATGTCGAAATATCTACATAGCGAATTA